>VDFB02333069.1:0-13754 GCA_007258455.2 Sequoia sempervirens
ATTGTTTTGGGTTGTTTTGTAATACTACTATTTGTCTGTTGGTGTGCATGCGTGAAATGTGTAAAGTTAGTATCAATGCAAACCTTAATGAAATGATTTATATTCAAAGATTCAAAGCAAAGAAACTATTCTAATTTGCAAAAAACTAAATCTTTCAAGAATGTCTCATTGTCCTCTATTCTTAATGATTCTTTTAACCTTTTTGGCCCTCAGATTTCTATATGCACAAAGGCTATTAGAATGACACTTAAGAAACGAGATTAGTATTCAACATGCAAGCCAACTAAATTCCTACATGAAACTATATGCAAACAATGATGATGAAGGCTATGATGAGTGAAGGATGATGTTGATGATAAATAAACAAGTGGAGGTGGATACTATGGTAGTGATCTATATGATTATATGAATGATACTTCATATGCTCAAATGCAACTATGATGCAATATGGGACATAAAATGCAACTATGATGCAAGATGGGACATAAAATGCAACTATGATGCAAGATTTAAAGCTAAGATGTAAATGCAAAGAAAAAAATGATGTAAAAAACTAGCTATAAGACTCCAAGAATGCTCCATGCTCCAATGATAAACCTGCATGATAACTTTACTTCAAATGTGGATGCAAAATACAAGGCCCAAGGGTTGTATTTATAGCCTTTTCCAAGCATATAGTGAGGTGGCAATAATCAACGGTCCAAATTCAAATAAGAAAGATGGATGGTGAAGATGAAGAGAATCAAGATGTTGTCCCCTTGACCAAAGACAACATGCTATTTGGATGGGAGAATCTCTTGACCAATGGGAAACATGACATTTGGATGGAAGATTCAAGTGTGAGAAGAGAATACCATGTTCTTCCAAAATTTGTGGAAGTGTGGAAAGTATAAGTCATGTGCTCCAAAATTAGTGGAAGTGTGGGAGGAAATGAGCCATGTGCTTTTTGAAATGAGTGAAGATAATTCTAATTAAAAATTAGAGTTATTTATTTTCATGTGACCTTGGTGAGGTGGCACAAAAATTTGTAGAAATGTGCTCTAATTCCTAATTGGACTTGAGTGAGATTAATTAAATAAAGAAACAGAGTTTAGGGAACCTTGTTTGGTAATTAATTCATGTTTAGATTTTGGAAATTAGAGAAGAATTGAACGATATAAAATAAATTGAGAATTTATTTATACATGAACTGGAATATTAATCAAATAGCTAGTGTTTAATTAATTAAAGGTGATGCATTTTTAAGTATGCATTTTTCCCCTCTTTGAGTAATGTGTTTTACATGTTGCTTCAAAGAAAATATTATATAATGGTCGAGAATTTTTTCGATGCCCCGAATGATTCCCAGGGCGTTGATTTTTTAGATGCTTGTGGATATATGCCTTAGGAGATAAATTAGTGGTACTGAATTTTAGGATTTTTGATGATTTGATGATGTTTTCAAAATTTTATGATCCAAAAATGATTTATCTCCTGAAAAAGAAGATTGAGCCTGCCAGATTGATTAATTGATTAATTGATGCCTTATGTTTCCTCCTTGTGTTTGATGTTTGATGATCACATTCAACCTTTGTGTTGATGATGATTGATGATGTTGATAGATTAGATGTCCATTGATATCATGATAGGTGAGATGCAATGATAAGATGATGATAATTGACCTCATGATAGGCGAGGATCAATTATAAGTTGATTGATTTGATAAACCTCATGATAGGCGAGGATCAATGATAGTTTGATTGATTGATGGACCTCATGATAGGTGAGGTGCATTGATTGATGAACCTCATGATAGGTGAGGTTGGATCAATTGATGAACCTCATGATAGGTGAGGTTGGATTGATTGATGAACCTCATGATAAGCGATGTTGGATTGATTGATGAACCTCATGATAGGCGAGGTGCATTGATTGATGAACCGCATGATAGGAGAAGTGAATTGATTGATGAACCTCATGATAGGTGAGGTTGAATTGATTGATGAACCTCATGATAGGAAAAGTTGAATTGATTGGTGAACCTCATGATTGGCGAGGTTGAATTGATTGATGGACCTCATGATAGGTGAGGTTGATTTGATTGATGAACCTCATGATAGGTGAGGTTGAATTGATTGATAAGATTGCTAATTTGTGATATGTTATGATCATAGGAGGATTTCCACATCTAGTGTAGGCAGATTTAGATTTGATTGGGAAATGTTGTTTGACTTCTCTGATTGATTGATATGCACCAGTATAGGATTGATTAATGTACTGAGACTTGATGATGTATCGAGACCTGATGTATACACTGATTTAGTTGAGACATTGATGATGAACCATTTTTGATATTGATGTATCTCTTTATACCTTTGGATATCCTTGTACACTTGCATTATGATTTTGAGGTTATATGAAATGCAGTGATGATGATGATTGATCTATGTGCCTATATGTGTTTATGATGTTCATATGATGATGATATGATATGCTATGGATGCATTTTCTATCTTATGATGATTATTATGATGCTTATGATGCTTTATGAATGATGCCTATGTGATGGATTGTGATGGATTTTATTATGCCAATGAAATGTGATGCATTTTATGTTTTTGTTCTTTTCTAATGCAAATAAATGATGTAATGAATGGATGATTGTATGATTGTATGATGGTTCCTAGTTTTATGTTGTTATGATGTTTATATGATGATGATCATGATGATTATGATGGATGCATTTGATTTCTATTTTATGATTCTATGAGGTGTTTTATATGATGATGATATGATGATTATGATGATTATGAAATGTATGCAATGATGATATGATGTGATAATGCAATGATTAAATGTTTTATGGATTTTATATAGATGATGTCTTATGCCATGTGAGATGGATTTGATTATGCAAATGACATGTGATGTTTATATCCAGTTAGTCTTTTATCAATCTTGGATTTGAGTAATAAAAAATTAATCTTCACTACTTGTTTTAGATGTTCATAACAAGGGCATTATATCCTTGTTAATCAATCATGTTTTTTAGTAGCTTTTTCTTCTCAGAAATATTACTCTGTTGGATATCTCTTTCAATCTTCTTAATGGACCAATTTCTTAATCGATTAATAATGAATGAGATGATTGTGATTATGCAGGTGAAATGCAATGTACTTCTTTTTGCATTTTTTGATGCAAATATTATAATGTGATGCATGGGTGGATGAATGATGTGATAATGCCTATATGCTGTGAGAATTCTTTCTAATGTATGCAATTGATATGCAACTAAATGAGAATGATGTGTTTTTGGAAATGTTAAGTGTACTCAATCCATTAATACAAGAGATGACATCATTATGAAATCATTTCTGCTTTGGAAACTCTATAGATACAGATGCAAACTAACATGGATGCAATCTACTATAACCATGCAAATCTCGTATGCAAAATTTTTCATGTGTATCAACTAATTTGTCGTGCTTTTTATCATCATTGGGCCTTTAAAATATTGAAAGTGAGTACACACATCAATGGTATATTTAGACCATGATGACCTAAGTACTACTTCCATGATGTTTGATAGTGCAAGTTAACACAAGCATCTAAGTATAATTAAACCAAGATGACCTGAGCATTGATTACATAAACAAACAAGAGTTAACCCTTTTCCTATGCAAATTTAGAATGTCATTAGTGATAATTTGTAGTGCATGTATCGTGACAATTTGCACAATAATAATGACATACTCACAGACAACAGACAAAGAAAAATCAGACTCCTTCCTAGCTCCTCTAGTTCAATACATCATCGATGAGCTCCAGAGATATGATAACAAAAATAAAAGTACAACAATTGAACATTTTTGTTTAATGTGATAAACCCATGATTCAGAAAGAACATCATCCATTTGGAGTTCTCTTTTGATTTGACTTGGGTGTTCGATGTGTTTATGTTTGTGTGATTGATGTCCAATGTTGAGTTGCACTATGATCATTGTTTTGGGTCGTGTTGTACTACTGTTGTTTGTCTGTTGGTTTAAGCCCAAAGTTTATTTTCCCCCAATGAGTTTAGGATTTTTCCCCCAATCTAGGGTGAGACATGACTGTGATGACAAAAACCTAACCTAAAGACCTATCCTAGGGGCCTCAGGGGTTGATCAACAAATTAGCCTTTCCTACGTTGTACATGCAGAGACCACGTAGTTCAACTAATGACCCGACCAAGTTTTTTTACAAGATGAAGACACAAACATGAAAATTCAAATTTATTATGACAGAATCCTAGAAGACTAAACTAAATGTCACGGGGGATGATCAAAGATCAACCTTTTCTACATTCAAAGCTCAAAGATGATGTAGTTCGGCAAGAAAACTCTGTTTTTGACTTTTTGACCTTTTTTGGTTTTTGATATGTTTTGAATGTTTAGGGATTTTCCATTTTATGGATGTTTTTGGATTTTCAACTTTATGAATGTTTTTGGATTTTCAATTTTATGAATGTTTTTTGATTTTTGATTTTATGACCTCAAGAATGTACATTAATATGATCCAATGCAGGACATGCCCCCAGTGCGATGTGATAGGATGAACTGGTTTTTATAATGGGTTGAGTAGTACTAGGGGAGATCATGATACAAAAACTAGATCAAGCTATGATGTGGACTTGGATGAATGACAAACATAGATATGGAAGCGTGATGGAGGAATGATGTGATATGACCGATTAAAGAAACAAGATGCCCCACAAAAGAGGTAATGCAACCATGGATAAATGATAGATCAAAATGAAATATTTACTACAAAACATGTCACACAAGCAACATACCTCTTGTCGAAAGATGATAATGGTTGGTTGATTAGGATGCTAGAAATGATTGATTCTATAAGGAATGATGATGATAAGACTGATGCTTGTTGATGATTGATTGACAAAAGATATGAGGATTGGATAATGTTTTATAGCTAGGCTCAAATATGATTTGCATGATAAGATTCAAGGTTGCAAAGGGATATGATGACATGGATTTTGATAAGCTAGGAGATATGTAATGGAAGAGTGCAAGGATATGAATGGGATGATCAAGATCAACTAGATAAGATACAAACACAAGGCCCAAGTATTTTTCCCCTATTCCTCATCAAGACTAAGGATGAGAAGAAGGATGTATCTAGTACGAATGATGGAATATGGATAAGACGAAAGATATGGTACATAAGATATTGATAGAGCATATAGGATAAGATATATGATGTTCAAGGATATCCTTAACCTTGTCAAGATCAAAGGTGGAAATGTAAGGAATGATAAGATGGGCGAAACTTGCCCCCCAAGTGTAGAGTGCAAGAGGAATATGGAAAATAGGATATGGATGATAGGGAGATGGAGGAAGTAATTAAGCATCAAGTTTCATGACCAAATATCCCTTTAATAAACCATGGAAATGGGAATTAGACTCATAAATTTTGGCCTATAAAAGGTATGATAGAAGAACTAAGGACTTATCCAAATGTTTGGATTAAAGGAGAAAAATGGGGGATGAATGTTGGATAATGTATATGAGGTGGGAAGGCTTACTGATGGATAGATGGAAAGGATGGAAAGATCAACATTGGCACACACTTTGAAGGGTGGTGGAGTGATGGAGGAAAAATGGATTTGGAATACAATAGGCTTTTAGATGAAGGATTGGAGGAAGCTTTTGGATCAGAAAATTTGGATGATTTTATTGCTTCTACGAGACTTTTAGGAATCCACATGACTTTTGACTTTAATTTTTGCTTTGTGGGCCTTTGTGGCCTTTGAGATTTTTCTTTTTGCTTTATGGGCCATTGTGGCCTTGGAAATTTTTCTTTTTGCTTTGATGGGACTTTGTGGTCTTTTGGATTTTTCTTTTGATTTATGAACCTTTGTGGTCTTTGAAATTTTCCTTTTTGCTTTGATGGGCCTTTGTGGCCTTTTTTATTTTTCCTTTGATTTTGGATCAAATTTTATTTTATTTTGCATGCCTCTTCAAGGAGCATGTTGATCCTTTGACATATGTGGATTTTGATATGGAATATTTTGACACTTGGCACCCAAATTGCTTCCAAGAGCAATGGGAGGAGTGCATTGAGATGAATGGTATTGAGGTATTATGGATGAGTGAGTGTAGGTAGAATTTTTAAAGGGCATCAAGGATGTGTGCCTTTGTTGTTCTTGAGGAATAAGATATGGACCTAGGATAGATGGAAGGTTTGATGAATTAGGATGAGGACCTAAGATAGATGGAAGGTTTGGTGGATTATGATGAGGACCTAAGATAGATAGAAGATTTGGTGGATTAGGATGAGGACCTAGGATAGATGGAAGGTTTGATGGGCTAGGACACTTAGGTGTATAACCAAGGCCATGGTAATATTGGTTTTCTTTAGAAAAAAGGGGTTCTAGGATACCTTGTTCATGAAGTCCTAATCCTTTGCCTTTTTAGTTCATACTTTGACACATTCATTTACCAATAGAATATGTATTGTTTTTGAAACAAGATGCAAGTCCATTTTGGGGAGGATATGATATGGATGAAAGGATTTGTGTTGGAAGTAAGTCGGATCAGATAAAGGTGGAGGATCCCAATGTGTAGGTGTGTGGTTCACGAATAGCTTGAATATATGTGATAGGATCTTGGCATGGGGATGATGGGGTGTTTTGATCTTGACTTGGAAAAGGATCAAGAGGTGTATGAGATGGAGTAGCTTTCCATTTGCTAGATACGAAATCATCATGAAGTGGTATGAAAGGAATATCTTGATCTTGAGAAGGATAAACATCTTCATGGAATAAAAGGGTATCCTTGCATGGAAGCATATCTTGATCTTGATGAGGAAGGGAATCATGAGATTTTGTAGAAAGTATATCTTGATCATCGGATGGTAGGACATCATTGGATAGGATGGAATAATTATCATGCTCCTGGGATGCAATGGAATCTTGAGATGGTATGGATTCATTAGATATGATGGAAGGAGGACTTGGAAGGATAATTTTCTCTTGAGATAGAAGGGAATCCTTGTGGATGAAAAGTGAAAGGAGGGGATCATCATAGAATTCTTGAGA
Source organism: Sequoia sempervirens (assembly GCA_007258455.2). Taxonomy (NCBI): domain Eukaryota; kingdom Viridiplantae; phylum Streptophyta; class Pinopsida; order Cupressales; family Cupressaceae; genus Sequoia; species Sequoia sempervirens. The sequence goes on from VDFB02333069.1 coordinate 7,076, forward strand.
GATGGGATCTTGGTCAAAGATTGGAAGAACTTGTGGAATTCTTGTATCATCAGATGAAGTGGAAAGAATTATTTGATCTTGATGTGTAAGGGATTTTATGCTAGCATGGTTTAGACTGAGAGATTGACATGAATCATTGGATATATAAGATATGATAGAAGAAGGCAATTGGATGGAATCATTAATTTGGGTGAAAGAATCTTGAGATTTATTTTGACTTGTGGGAGATGAACATAGATGCATGAAATGGTATGATTGTTCAATATCCTTTTTGTTTGAAGACTTTGATTTGGGCTTATTGAATTTTTGAAAAAAATCAAAGAAATTGAAATTGGATGATGTAGTCATTGGTGGAGAAGGTGTCATGTCCAGATTTTTGTCAGAGGAATAAGAATAGATGTCTTACAAAAAATATCCTTCTGTGGTTGTTTCCCTTTGCATATCCCAGATTTTTTTTTGAAGGTTCTTTATTTGATGAGCTAATGAATTCAATTTATCCTCATCTATTTCAGCCATGGCGGTTTGAGTTTCAATGTTTTGAGTTTTGATGGTTGGAGTTTCTATGGTTAGAGTTCCAAGATTTGACTCTTCAATGTTTTGATTTTCAAGTCATTTTTCCTTGAGCTTTTGTTTTTGTAACCTTGTTTGAATGGGCATACAAGTGTTATAGTTTAGACTAAACTTTGATCTAGGTTTTGTAAAAGTACCAAGGATTACAACTAAGTTAAATAGAATGACAAATTCTAATGAGACTAGGTTTGATTTGACTATATAGATTTGTTTCGTGATGAGAGGATGATAAATCCCGATGATGAAACTAGGCCTAATAATCAAAGATGTGATAAATTTGATGATGTTGGTACTTTGTGATGTTAGATCTTGGTTTAGGTTGGAAAAATACACTTGTAGAGGTCAATTTGAACAATTTTAGACTTCCAAGGTACCTAACAAATAATCTTGGACTTGAGACAATTTCAAAGTTTTGGTTCAAACTATGAAACCAGTAGTAAATATTCTTCCTAAACGAGGTACTCAAATCTTTGGAAAAGTTGTGCATTTTGACAATAGTAAAAGATGTATAATTCAGGATTGTTCTTGCAAGCTCTTTTGTAGAAATTGAAGGTCAACCTCTCTCTAAAGTCATAAAGTGTTGATAGACATTTTTTATGCTCTTTTGGACTAAGAGGTTTGGACTTTGGTTTCCGAATATTAATATTTCATGAAATCATTGGGTAAACCAAATGTTTAGAATCTGTTTTTCCTAAGGAATGGTCGAACACTACTGAGGAGACTGACTGTCAAATGGGAGATGAACCTAGGTCACTATTTTGTGTTTTGCAAAAGGTGCCAAAATAGATACAAAAGGTGCCAAAATAGAGACAAAAGGTGCCAGAACAAAGTAAACATGTCAAAACATGAAAATAAGGACTAGCAAAAGGCACCATTTGGGACCCCCAAAGGCACCAAAATAGAGACAAAAGGCGCCATTTCAGAGACAAAAGGTGCCAAAACTCTTAGAAACCCCCAAAATGACTCCAAAACAGCAAAATTACCCCCCCAAAGGTTCAATTTCTTAGATTTTCTGATTGGATACTTATTTGTTTCAATGAATGTACTTCTGAATCAGGGTTTTCACTTTTAACATGTGATGTTTTGTTTCAAAAATAGTTTGATAAAGAAACATCAAGCAATGTACACTCCTAAGGTTGTGAAAGACTGTATTCTTTTGGATTCCACGTAGGTTTTACCCCAACCACACTTATTCTTAGAAAATGACTAGATTCTTGACCCCACTAGCTCCCCTCCACGACACTCACTTCTTGGGGCAGCCAAGCACCAATACCCATGAATCTCCCATGGCATAATTTTCATCTCTACTAAAAAATGTGAGAATTTGGATTCCTTCACAACGATCATTGTTGTACCAAAGAATAGATAAAGGTTTTGGCCAAACTAAAACAAGGGTTTTAGTAAGGACTTTTCATTCATAGGGGTTGATCCATGCGGCAAGAGACCATTGTTTCCCTTCTCATTAGAACCAACCATGTGATACTAGGATTTTTTCCAGTATCCACACTTATATACCCACTGGAAATGTGCTTGGCTTTAGCGTGTTACCAGTTGGGTCGTTCCCTTGGGTGATTACTTTTTCCCACAAGGTAGGCTCGTAAGATTAAAAAAGTGAGAAAGTATACCCCTAGTTTGATCACTCTTTATTTTGCATGAATAAAGAGAGAACACACGCCATATACTTCACTCACACTAGTACACAAAAAGTGAATGGGTCTAGCTTTTTAATCACCTAGTTAAGGGGAGAGTGTATGCCTACCATCCATCAAGCATGAAAAACATGGTGTTCATTAACCCGGTAATTAAGCTATGTTCCTAACTTAACCAAAAGGAAACATGGTGTTCATTAACCTTTTAATCAAGCTATGTTCCTAACTTAACCAAAAGGAAACAAGTAAATCACTTCCAGCCCCTGCAATATGTCAATAGTTTGATAAGAATGTCATTGACAAGCGTTTTTGGGAAACCTGAAAAACACCAACTCAAATTATTAGCCTTTGGAAACTACAAAAGGCACCACAAAATGTGCAAAAGGCACCAAAATAGAGATAGGAGGTGCCAAAATGATGCAAAAGGCACCAAAAAAGAGACCAAAGGTGACAAAATATAGAAAAAAGTTGAGAAACACCTACACCATTGCATAGCTTATGAAATTCTACCCCATTTCAAAAACCGAAGCTCCAAAAAAGACCTTTGTATGACCAAGATATGACCATTTTAAGATTAGATAAAATTAGCCAAAATAGAGACAAAAAGTGTCAAAACTCTCATAAACACCCCAGAATGAGAAAGAAGCACCACAAAATGAGAAAAAGGCACCAAAAAAGAGACCAAAAGCTCCATAGAATATGCAAAAGGCACCAAAACAAGTGCAAAAGGCTCCAAAAGGCTCTAAAAGGCTCATGTTATAACCTGCGAACATAAATTTTCAAGCATGTTAGTAATAAACAGGGAAAGGTCCCATGGTGGGTGCCATTTTGTGTGTGTGTGAATTTTTTTAAGTTAGTATCAACACAAACCTTAATGAAACAATTTATATTCAAAGATTTGAAGTAAAGAAACTATTCTAATTTGCAACAAACTAAATCTTTCAAGAACATCTCATTGTCCTCTATTCTTAATGATTCTTTCAACCTTTTTGGCCCTCATATTTCTATGTGCACAAAGGCTATTAGAATGACAATAAACAAGATTATTATTCAACATTCAAGCCAACTAAATGCCTACATGAAACTATATGCAAACAATGATGATGAAGGCTATGATGAGTGAAGGATGATGTTGATGTTAAATGAACAAGTGGAGGTGGAAAATATGGTGGTGATCTATATGATTCTATGCATGATACTCCATATGCTCAAATGCAAACTTAAAATGAACTAATCTAAAATGCAACTATGATGCAAGATGGGACATAAAATGCAACTATGATGCAAGATTTAACGCTAAGATGTAAATGTAAAGCAAAACATGATGTAAAAAACTAGCTATAAGACTCCAAGAATTCTCCAAGCTCTAATGATAAACCTACATGATAACTTTAATTCAAATGTGGATGCAAAATACAAGGCCCAAGGGTTGCATTTATAGCCTTTTCCAGGCATATAGTGAGGTGACAATAATCAACGGTCCAGATTTGAATAAGAAAGATGGATGGTGAAGATGAGGAGAATCAAGATGTTGTCCCCTTGACCAAAGACAACATACCATTTGGATGGGAGAATATCTTGACCAATAGGAAACATACCATTTGGATGGAAGATTCAAGTGTGAGAAGAGAAGACCATGTGCTTCCAAAATTGTTGGAAGTGTGGGAAGAATAAGTCATGTGCTCCAAAAATGGGTGGAAATATGGGAAGAATAAGTCATGTGCTCCAAAATTAGTGGAAGTGTGGGAGGAAATGAGCCAAGTGCTTTTTGAAATGATTTGAAGATAATTCTAATTAAAAATTAGAGTTATTTATTTTCATGTGACCTTGGTGAGGTGGCACAAAAAGTTGTAGAAATGTGCTCTAATTCCTATTTGGACTTAGTGAAGATTAATTAAATAAAACAAGTTTAGGGAACCTTGTTTATTTAATTAATTTAGAAGAATATGTTTTATATTTGGAGAATTATAGAAGGGTGAAAAATATAAATAAATTGAGAATTTATTTATACGTAGTTGGAATATTAATCAAATAGCTAGTATTTGATTAATTAAAGGTGATGACTATTTTTAGGTGTATATAGTTGGTTCAAGCTCAAAGTTTATTTGCCCCCAATGAGTTCAGGATTTTTCCCCAAGTCTAGGGTGAGACACAGTCGCGATGCCAGGATATGTACATGGTGCTTTCTGAGGATAGGAAGATGGATGGTGAAAGCGAATGGTGAAAGTGAATGGTCGACATGCTCAAATAGATGGAAAAGCTAACCTATCAGAAATAGTGCTTGTTGCCAGGTTTTCACTACTTGTTTTTATTGCACTTTTTCAGATTTTTTTATTTTTTGATCTTTTTTGCTTTTTTTTGTATTTTTTATTTTTTTGTATTTTTGATCTTCTTTTTTTGTTGTTACCAAGACACCTATTTTGCCAGGTTTTCATCAAGGAAACCATTTTTTCAAGACATTTTTTGATGTTTTTGGAATTTTTTCAAGAATTTTTTTGATGAAATGATATGATATGACTGTTTGAAGGAACAAGATGTCCCACAATAGAGGTAATGCAACCATGGATAAATGATAGATCAAAATGAAAGACTCACTGCAAAACATGTCACACAAGCAACATATCTCTTGTCAAAAGATGATAATGGTTGATTGATTAAGATTCCAGGAATGATTAATTCCATAAGGCATGATGATGATAAGTACTTAGGATCACTGATTTCCTCTAAGTACAATAATATTGATGATTGATTTAAAAAAATATATGATGATTGAATAATTTTTTACAACTAGGCTCAAATATGATTTGCATGATAAGATTCAAGGTTGTAAAGGGACATGATGACATGGATTTTGATAAGCTAGGAGATATGGAATGGAAGAAAGCAAGGATAAAAATAATGAATAGATGATCAAGATCAAATAGATAAAATATAGATACAAGGCCCAAGTACTTTTCCCATATTCCTCATCAAGACCAAGGAAAGGATGAAATGATGTATTTAGAAAGAATGATGAAATATGGATAAGGCGAAGGATATGATACAAAATATATGGATAAAGCATATAGGATAATATTTATGATGTTAAAGAAGATCCTTAACCTTGTTAAGATCAAAGGTGGGAAATGTGGAAGATAAGATATGCATGATAGGAAGATGGAAGGACTTAAGCATCAAGTTTCACGACCAAATATCCGTTTAATAAACCATGGCAATGGGGATTAGACTCATAAATGTTGGCCTATCAAAGGTATGATGGAAGAACTAAGGACTTATCCAAAGGTTTGGATTAAAGGAGAATGATGGGGGATGAATGTTGGATAATGGATAGGAGGTTGGAAGACTTGTTGATAGAAGGATGGAAAGGATTGCAAGGCCAACATTGGCACACACCTTGAAGGGTGGTGGAGTGATGGAGGAAAAATGGATTTGGAAGGTGATAGGTTTTTGGATGGAAGAGTGGAGGAAGCTTTTGGATTAGCAAATTTGGATGCCAATTTAGATTTTATTGCTTCTATGAGACTTTTAGGAATCCACATAACTTTTGACTTTGATTTTTGCTTTGTGGGCCTTTCTGGCCTTTGAGATTTTTCTTTTTTCTTTATAGGCCTTTGTGGCCTTGGAAATTTTTCTTTTTTCTTTGATGGGCCTTTGTGGCCTTTTGAAATTTTCTTTTGATTTATGGACCTTTGTTGTCTTTGAGAATTTCCTTTTTGCTTTGATGGGCCTTTGTGGCCTTTTTTATTTTTCCTTTGATTTTGGATCAAATTTTATTTTATTTTTGCATTCCTCTTTTAGGAGACATGTTGATCCTTTGACACATGTGGATTTTGATATGGAAGCTTTTGACATTTGGCTCCCAAATTTCTTCCAAGAGCAATAGGAGAGGTGGATTGAGATGAATGGTATGGAGGTATTATGGATGAGTGAGTGTAGGTAGAATTTTGAAAGGGCATCAAGGATGTGTACCTTTTTTGTTATTGAGGAATAGGATATGGACCTAGGATAGATGGAAGGTTTGATGAACTAGGATGAGGACCTAGGATAGATGGAAGGTTTGGTGAATTAGGATGAGGACCTAGGATAGATGGAAGGTTTGCTAGATTAGGATGAGGACCTAGGATAGATGGAAGGTTTGGTGGATTAGGATGCGGACCTAGGATAGATGGAAGGTTTGGTGGACTAGGACACTTAGGTGTATAACCAAGACCATGGTAATATGGGTTTTCTTGAGAAAAAAAAGGTTCTAGGATACCTTGTTCATGAAGGCCTAATCCTTTGCCTTTGTAGATCATACTTTGACACATTCATTTACCAATGGGATAGGTATTGTTTGTGAAACAAGATGCAAGTTCATTTTTGGGAGGATATGATATGGATGAAAGGATAGGCGTTGGAAGTGAACCAAAGTGGATGAAGGTGGAAGATCCCAATTTGTAGGTGTGTGGCTCATGGATAGC
>VDFB02333070.1:0-29841 GCA_007258455.2 Sequoia sempervirens
TCAGTATCCTCTGGCACTATATCCCACAACTTCGTTTCCCCTTCCTTGTAGTTAGGTTGTTTGTGTGAAAGGAGACGCAAGTTGGAATGCACATATACTAAGTTCTCCGCTTTTTTTGACAGCAATTTATTGCACTTTACTAAGTGGATGAAAGAATATGTGCTCCAATTCCTCTCAGATGCGGATGAACTAGCAACCTATGAAGACAAAGTAAACAATTAAAAATTTATAAATGGAATTATGAAACTTTTAAAACTAAAATATGAAAATTTATTAAACTTACTTGTGATAAAAATTTGATTGCAAGGGGCTGCAAATTTTGGAAGTATTGTCCATGGAAGTACCACCAAGAATGAACATCCTTTAAGAACCTATCACGGGAGGCATCAACATCTAGATGATTTGAGTGCACAAAATCAGTGAACTCATCTGTGACTACACTCCGCAAATCTCGATCAGGGAAGAGTCTCACAAATGCTGCCTTGTACCCTTCAGCCACTTCTAAATCTCTATATGGAGGAAGCCTTCCTGGTTGTGAAAGAACCTAAGAGCTGTAGTATTTTGGAGTCAATGCAAAGGCAAGAAGGTGTAATGGAGTTGTCATTTTGTTCCATCTTTCTTCAACAATTGTATGCACTTGTTTGAAGAAAGTCTCTTCAGGGTCCTGCTCTCTTGCATTTATGGTGCACTTGATCTTCTCAAGCATGGAGTCTATACCATCATATATTTGTCCAATGCATGGCTTGTCCATGTCAATATAGCGAATCATACTCAAAATGGGCTCGGTGAAGCTAAGGAGATACTCCACACGATCCCACCATGAGTCATCTAATATCATGCTCCTAATTCTTGTTGCTCTTTCAGTGCTGCTTTGCCTCCATATAGACCAATTGGTGCTAATTACCATGCTAGAAAGTGCTTGCCTAACTTTCACAAGTCGTCTCAAGACGATTGTATTAGAGGCAAAGCGGGTTTCTGCAACCTATTGCAAATTAAAAAAAAATAATTAATATTTAAAAATAAACTTTAAAGAAGAATTTAAATTAGATTGAACAATCAAATTATGAAAATTAGAAAATGACAAATGTAAATATTACTTCTCTTACCTTCAATAGCTCCAATTTTGAAAATGTTCTAAAGATCCCTTGAGACAAGTGGTGGTTGGTGACGAACATCTGAATGTCCTCAGCCTCAGTATACAATTGTTTGATCCATTCAATTTTATTCCCAATCTTTTGCAGCATAAGCTTGAGTGAATGGACCGCACAAGGTGTCCAAAAGATATGTGAATATCTTTCCTCAACCAACAACCCTGCAGCTCTACAATTCTTTGCGTTGTCCGCTACAACTTGAACAACGTTGCGGGCTCCCACTTGCTCAATGGCTGCAATAAGAATATTAGCAATAAATTGCCCATCTTTTACTTGCCCCTCACAATCCACGGCTTTCAAAAACATTGCCCCTTTAGGGGACACCGCTATGACATTGATCAAAGGCCGATTTTTTGAGTCCTTCCAACCATCTGAAACAATGGACACACTGTCTCAACCCATGAATCTCTTATAGGCTTCAATGCATCTTCAACCAACTCAACCTCCTTTTCCAATAAAGTGCTACGCACCTTCTCATAACCCGGGCCCTTGTACCCTTTTGGAGCTTCATTAACCGTTCTCAACATCTCTTTCCAATATGGAGAACAAACAACATTAAAAGATAGTCCATTGGCATATATGCATCTTGCTACACATTGGTCGGCAAGGGCTCGACTCTCATTTTGAAATGCAACTTCCAAAGGTCCCTTTGCTCTCTTGTTTGCAAAAGGTTGTGCACTTTGAGCTTGAAGATTTGGAATGGCCATAAATGGGTGGTCTTCTACCACAATATTGGGATTGGGATTAGATAGGGGCTGCATTACCTTTGATTTTTTTTTAACAAAGGGTGATTTCCTTTTTGGGCTTCCCGTTGATCTGCTGCTTCTTGCTCCATAATGTATTTTGCAATTTTCTCAGGTTGAATAGGGGCATCTTTCTTTCCAGGGCAAGGTGAGATGCCTTTTCCACTTATGCCACACAAATGTGCTTTCACCCTATGGTATGAACTAGAATATTGAACTTCACACCCACTGCATTTCCAAACATAACCACCACCGCCTGGAATCTGTCTTATCATTTCAACATACTGCCATAGAGGAGAATTTGCACTTGTTTTGAACTTTGGGTTTGGTTTAGCTACGAAGCCGGAGGTAGAACCCATTGACATTGTGATAACTATGGCAATTTGTTTTGCAAACAACACATTCAAAATTTGAATGAAAACAAAATATAATAATTTTTAAAAAATTAAAACCTAGCTCTTTTGAATCTTGCACAATGTATACATTCATAGAAGAACAGAAAAAAAAAGAAGCAAAACAAAGTTTCTATTTGTAAAACAAAAAAAAGAATGAAAAAATGAGAAAAACTTACCTCTTTGCAAAAATAATCTTCAACAATCTTTGTGGCAGCCAATGAACACTTGCAAATCTGTAGGAATGGCAATGCAATCGTTTGTAGAAGCTTCAACAATCAATATTCAACTCCTTTTGTCAATCCAACAAGTTAAAATCAGAACTCAGCCTCTTGGAATGAAAATGCTTGTTTGCAAAACAAATGAATGAAAATGAGGTAGTTTAGGTGTTTAATATTTTTTAGAGGTCACTTTTAGGGTTCCCATGGGCGTGGGTCAAAGTCAAAGTGAAGGAAATAATAAAAAAATACAGAAAAAAATGCCTTTTTGCCGCCCAGACGCGTGGGTTCTGCTTGGGTTCGCTTTGGGTTTGGTTGGGTTCTGCTCGGGTCCGCCTGAGTTCTTCACTGGCGAACCAAGGCTCAAATGCAAGGACCCTGGTCGAACCCACAGAGGGACCGGACCAGGACCCGGACCCAGTGCGAACCTGGACCAGGACCGAGCCCAGAACCAAGCAAACCGACTACATAGCAAATTAATATAAGAGGATGTAATGTCTCCATTTTAGGCATACGCTCTTTTGTGATTGATAGCCTATTTCCAGAGGCCAATAGGCTAGTCAGAAGTGCAAATTAGGGTTTCCTATTTTGTAGGAGGTTTCAGTTGAGCTTTTGAAGGTTTGCATGTGAGTTTTTGATGCATGTCTGGTGGAGCTTTCTGGGTTTTTGGAGAGCTTTAGGATGAGGTAACATGCATGATAAGAAAATGACATGCATTTTTGGCAGATACTTTGCATGCGAGAAAGGTTTTTGGGTTTTTTGTGTTTTCAGAGAGCTTCAGAATGGTGTAACATGCATCTCCATCTGACAACCTTTCCAGGCACTTACTATTTTTAGTAAGTCATAACGACTGTCCGGTTTGTTCTCAAAATGAGTTTAGAGACACTTACTATTTATAGCAGTTTGCTATTTTTAGTAAGTTCTATTTATGGCAATGTCATCCTAGCAGCAGTTCAGTCATCTCCGGTCATCTTTCTATTTTTGGCAGTGCTTAGGTTGGTAGCAGTTCAGTTTGCTTTTCTATTTCTGGCAAGGTAGTTGAGTATTGTTGGTTTTAGCTTTTTGAGGTGCATTTTGGCGAAAATGAATTATTTAAGTCATTAATGTTCTATTTTGATATTGGTCCCCTTGGTCTAGTGTTAATGACTTAATGTTGTTTTCAAAGGTGGCTCTTGAGGGTGGATGCCTCATTATGAGGTAATTAAATATTTAATAAAGTTTATAATGTCCCCTTGCTTTGGAGGCCTAGGATAAGGTGAATAAAGTTTATTTTAAACTTCAAATATTTTCAATTGTGCCTTGGGCATCCCTTTTGGAGGGAAAAGAAGGAATGCGAACGGTCACCTCAAAGTTCTATTTAAGAAGGCTTTTGCTCCAACATTTGGTATTCATTGTTGTTGATTATATCGAAATGCTGCTGATATGTATTCAGAGCTCTCGCTTCGAGGAAAGCATACCGCCTAGTTTCATCCATTCAATTTCGTACTTACAAGATAGTACCTAGCTGGATTTTGAAGACTGTGCTTCATCTAGTAGTGCAGATTGAGTTTATCTTGATTTGCAAAATCAGATTGCTGTTGTATAATCTAATTTTGAGGTTGCTGGTATTTTTATGGCTGTAACTCATTTTCATTCACAACTCTTTGTGTGAATTTTATTTGGTTCTGGGTATTCAAGCAATCATCTTTCCTACCTTGGGCACCCCCTTTCACTAAGTTTCAGATTTTATTATGAAGTCTCCATTTTTCCAGAGCAGGTCGCCCTTGACAAGAGGGTTTTATCATTTCCAGATCTGCATTGGGAAGCATGTACAAATAATTCATTGCCATTTGGAGTTATTGACTTGTACTTGGTCGCCCAACTTCTAGCTCTCATTTGCTTTTAGTTTCACATCAAACGGAGAAGTTTGGAGCAAGTTATGAGCATTTTGGTGAATTCTTACCTCGCTGGTCTGATTTTTGTGTTTTACTATTTCTAATAGGCTAAAATATGATTGTATACATTGTATAAGTTAAGGATAGTATCCTTAATTCATTGGTTATGTTTAGCCTTCATTCTAATATGTTTTGTAGCTGAAAGACTCGTTTATTGTAAGGCTGGTTAGTAGTACTAACAATCATTCTATTTGTTGCAATTAATTTTTTTATTTAGCTCCCACTGGATAAGTGGTTGAAGCATTTAATTTCCAACACTTTAAGTTTAATAAATTCCCCTCATTGAACAAGTGGTAGTGAGGATCCATGGCTAGCTTGCCGTCTCATAATTTGTAATAATCGCTCCCCCAGAATAAGTGGTAGAGCTTACATGGCCGGTTATCTGCCTACTTGTATTTCCAACATTTTACTTTCATTCATGGTCGGCCGCCTAGCAAGCATTGTATTTTTTTCCAGTTGCTAATGATCCTCGACACCATATGCTATCACCTCGCCCACAGTGGGATCTTGGTGAAGATTCTTGGCGAAGGGTTATTTTCCAAGCCGATTATCTTTGGTGTTAACGCTAATCAATGGTGTTTGTGTTGGTCAAAATTTGAAAAAAATTAAGGGGGAATATTATAGTGGTATTAGAGCCTGTTTTCTTGCCATCCTGTGAGTTCATCGCTTCAGTTGTCAGATGTGTGACAGGGAAAATTGATACTACAACAGCGTTTAGAACATAACTCAATTTCAGTTTTCAAAAGTTCCGAAGATGATACATATTTTGAAGTTTAGAAGCTGTGAGCTATTTGCATTAATCAAGACTTCTAAAGAAGAAAAGAGTTTTGCAAGGTCACTTCACTCCATAGGAACAAGGCTCATTCAAGAATGTCAGACAGGGGAAGAAGAAGTGAGAATACTTATTACGTTGGAACAATGTCTGAACCAAGTGAAGTACTTACCTTCAGGGTTAATTAAAACAACATTGATGTCTGTAGTGACCTCTCTGAAACATCCTTATTGGTTGAGGCATCTAGATGAAGAAATAAATCTGCTGGTTACTTAATGCCTCAGTGAAGTGATGAGAATCTTGGCACCCTTGGTGCCCTCTGATGATAAAACTATGGAGAGAGTTCTTCATATGATCGTGGAAAGCTTTCAAGATCTTGATGAAACTGATAGCAATCAGTACTCCAGAAGAGCTGCTATACTGAAGATATTTTTAGAACTCAAAACAAGTATGTTGCTGGTAGATTTGGGTATGCAAGATTGAATATTGTATTTGATCTATTACCTCTTCATTTCAATTTGGAGTGAACAAGAGGAGGCTGTAGTTGTAGCAATGAGAAACATTTTAGTTTTGACTATCAATGAGATGGATGACATTCCAAAATCCGTCCTATTTTTCTTGCTAAACATTCATGAACAAGAAGGAAAGAATTCTTCTACTTCTGGAATGGTGATCAAAGATTTGTTCAATTAGTGTGACGGAAAATTGAAGCCACACTTGAAGAAGACAAAGCAGATAAATGAGGTGGTCATTAATGCAAAAGACGGGAATAAATGTTGTTTCTCAATGAATCTATGGCGGATCCTCAAGATGAACCTATTGATATGCATTTGTTTGCACATGCTAAGGATGAGTGCAGTGAGGCAATATTAGTTTTGAATATACATGAAGAGTGTATAACAAGTAATCAAGAAGACCTCCTTGGTATGCTTGTGACAAATAATGAAGAAATCAGTAATATACCTTCACATGATGGGTTTATTGAAGGTAAGAAGGATAAAATCTTCAAACCAGCTAATAGTGATGATTCCTTACTTCATTATAATAATGGAGACTTAGGTGGTTTTGAGTTTGATCATCAAACTAAGCTCTTGGAAAAAGAAATTTATGAAGATATCAGTTTTGGTGTGTTGGGAGGTGTCTTGTGCAAAGAGGCAACACTCCAATGAGCAGCATGAAGAGAACTTTCTTTTTGATCAAAATAATCAATCTTTCAGCATTTGGGATATGAGGTGAAGGCACCTAATGCTGTTAAGAAATTTGTTTGGGATAAATTTCCCTTTGATCCCAATAAGGAACAAACTTTAGATTTCGCTGCAAGCTTTGAGATGGCCATTGGAGGAGAAGATGTCTTTGACAAAGAAGCTTGCAAGGAAAAACCCCATAATGAACCCTTTAAGATGGTTGCAGCCACTAAGGAAGAGTTTGTTGCTGCTAAAATTTTCAGGATTGCGATCAATAATGACTCATTGATCAAATTGGGGGCTACTTTAACATATAATCAAGGAGATAGTGAAAGGGAAATAGAGATAGAAGACCATAGGGTCCTTGATGTTGAAAAGTTTAAAGAGGTCTTCAATTTCAAATCAAATTTATCTCTTTATGAAGCTGATTGTAAACAAATGCCCAAAGAATTGGTAGAATCTGATTCTCTTCATGACCTTGAGCATTTTCAGCTAGTGGATGGTGAAAGACAAGAGTCTTGTAGCAGCTATGAGGGCAGCGAAGACAAGAAACAAAATTCTGATTTTGAAATGCAGCCTATCAATAGTTCACCATCCTTGCACAAATATGAGTGGGAAAGTCAATTCTTGATATCCTTTGAAGATGAGGTGCAAGGCCTATTCAGAATTGATCGCTCACATAGTTTGATTGAAGAGAGTCTGGAAGGAGTTAGGGATGGAGTCACTCTCTTTAATCTGCAATTAATCAAAGACTCCTTAGAGATTAAAAAATTAGATTATCTATGCTGGATTAACAAACAGGATTATGCCTTTGAAAATTATTTCAATTCAAGGAGTTTATATGTTCAATAATCCATCTTTTGAGTGGAGTGTTAATTCAATTCACTCCAATCTCTTCTCAGGATGGGATTTGAAGACATTATTTATTCCACGTACTCTTGTTGCTTAAGCCTTCATGATGTGGCTTCCATGGAACACTAAAGAGGACACCAGATTTTGGATATCGTTTTTGCATCTATCTAACATTTGGAATCATGAAGAGGATTTGTTTCGGTGTATTGGAAAATTTCTATGGTTGATCATTCAAGTATGGGATTTTCAACATGTTTTGATGAAGATCATTATATGTGAAAAGAAGGTATGCAAGAGTGATAAGCATCAAATTTTCAGTTATATGGGTGTTGTTACCTTCTTTATCAGCCATTTGATGATTATTTCTAACCATCAATTGGTGGTTCAGAGAGGAAATCGGAGCAAAGAATGGTTCTTTGCTATGATGGAGCTTTTAGATTGGGTGTTCCCAGCTTTGTTGTTGAGCAGATTAGTCAAAATGAATGTGGATTTTTAGTATTGAAGCAGTTTTTCATTTCCTTGCATGTTGATTTCTCTTAAATTTGATTTTGAGTTACTCATTTTTGACTTGGTGGGCAGCTAGTACACTCATATTTTCACTTCACAATCTCTTTCGAGAGATGATTTTTGGCCTCAAATGGGGGAAATGATGTTTCAGAGTGATCCAAATCAATATTGGATGGTGTTCAAGCTCTTTTCCATTGGCTATCTTTGTATTCTCTTGCACAAATGTTTGGGGCAGCGAAATTTTGCTTGCTTTGGTTCGTCATTTTGAGAATCTTGGAGGGAGATTTGTGAAAATTGTCAGGTGTCTTTTGTTTTTGTCTATATTATTCAGAGAAGGCTTTGCGCATCCTTGAAGAGTTTTAAGGATGAGATTGATGAGTTTTTGCAAAGAGTTGCTTCCTTCTTTGCAAATGGCTTTGATGGAGTCATTTTTGTTGTTGTGACTCTATTTGATGCTTTGAGGAGTTATGTTGATGAGAATATTTTTGAGTTGATTAGATTATTCTTCTTTGTTCTCAGAATGGTGATAGTCATTGGCATTGCAGATGTTAATTCCTCAGAGTTTATTGGGCGTGAGATGCTGCTAGATTTTGATTCCAATCCTTCCATGTTTCTCAGTTTGAATTTTAGGCTTGTTAACTCTTTGAGGTTACAAGGAAGGTTCGTGCAGTTTTGGTACAATGGCTTCATTTGTATGATCATAGTGGTGTAGCATTAGCATGGTGGGTCTTTTCAGAGAAGGACATGGGACCTTGAGATCCTATATGTTTTGGTGGGATCAATTTGGAATGTAATGGCATTGCTTGGGGATTGACAGAAATAAGATGCATATTCAAGAAATCTACATGTTTCCATTTTAGCCATACGCTCTTCTGTGACTGATAGCCTATTTCCGGAGGCCCATAGGCTAGTCAGAAGTGCAAATTAGGGTTTCCTATTTTGTAGGAGGTTTCAGTTGAACTTTTGAAGGTTTGCATGTAAGAGTTTTTGATGCATGTCTAGTGGAGCTTTCTAGGTTTTTGGAGAGCTTCAGGATGAGGTAACATGCATGATAAGAAAATGACATGCATTTATGGCAGATACTTTGCATGCGAGAAAGGTTTCTGGGTTTTTATGGGTTTTTAGAGAGCTTTAGGATGGTGTAACATGCATCTCCATCTGACAACCTTTCCAGGCACTTACTATTTTTAGTAAGTCATGACGACTGTTTGGTTTGTGCTCAAAATGAGTTTGGAGACACTTTATAGTAGTTTGCTATTTTTAGTAAGTTCTATTTATGGTAGTGTCATCCTAGCAGCAGTTCAGTCATCTCCTATGCCATCTTTCTATTTCTAGTAGTGCTTGGGTTGGCAGCAGTTCAATTTGCTTTTCTATTTCTGGCACAACAGTTGAGTATTGTTGGTTTTAGCTTTTTGAGGTGCATTTTGGAGAATATGAATTATTTAAGTCATTAATGTTCTATTTTCATATTGGTCCCCTTGGCGTAGTGTTAATGACTTAATGTTGTTTTCAAAGGCGGCTCTTGAGAGTGGACGCCTCATTATGAGGTAATTAAATATTTTATAAAGTTTATAATGTCTCCTTGCTTTGGACACCTAGGAGAAGGTGAATAAAGTTTATTTTAAAATTCAAATATTTTCAATTGTGCCTTGGGCGTCCCTTTTGGAGGGAAAAGAAGGAATGCGAATGGTCACCTCAAAGTTCTATTTAAGAAGGCTTCTGCTCCAACATTTGGTATACATTGTTGTTGTTTATATCAAAATGCTGCTGAAATGAATTCAGAGCTCTCACTTCGAGGAAAGCATACCTCCTAGTTTCATCCATTCAGTTTCGTACTTGCAAGACAGTACCTAGCTAGATTCTGAGGACTGTGCTTTATCCAAGAGTGCAGATTGAATTTATCTTGATTTCCAAAATCAGATTATTGTTGTATAATCTGATTTTTTGGTTGCTGGTTTTTGTATGGCTGTAACTCATTTTCATTCACAACTCTTTGTGTGAATTTTATTTGGTTCTGGGTATTCAAGCAATCATCTTTCCTACCTTGGGCGCCCCCTTTCACTAAGTTTCAAATTTTATTATGAAGTCTCCATTTTTCTAGAGGAAGTCGCCCTTGATAGGAGGGTTTTATCATTTCTAGATCTGCACTGGGAAGCGTGTACAAATAATTCATTGCCATTTGGAATTCTTTGCTTGTACTTGGTCGCCCAACTTCTAGCTCTCATTTGCTTTCAGCTTCACATCAAATGGAGAAGTTTGGAGCATGTTATGAGCATTTTGGTGAATTCTTACCTTGCTAGCCTGATTTCTGGGTTTTATTGTTTCTAATCAGACTTAAATTAGTTCTGATTTTTTGTTTATATGAGGCTAAAATCCGATTGTATACGTTGTATAAGTTAAGATAGTATCGTTAATTCATTGGTTATGTTTAGCCTTCATTCTAATATGTTTTGTAGCTGAAAAATTTGTTTATTGTATGGCTGGTAGTAGTACTAACAGTCATTCTATTTGTTGCAATTTATTCTTGTATTTAGCTCCCACTGGATAAGTGGTTGAAGCATTTAATTCTCGACACTTTAAGTTTAATAAACTTCCCCCCATTGAACAAGTGGTAGTGAGGATTCATGGCTGGCTTGCCACCTCATAATTTGTAATGATTGCTCCCAGTGAATAAGTGGTAAATCTTACATGGTCGATTATCCACCTACTTGTATTTCCAGGATTTTACTTTCATTCATGGTCGGCTAGCTGCCTAGCAAGCATTGTATTTCTTTCCAGTTGCTAACGATCCCTGACACCATATGCTATCACTTAGCCCACATTGGTATCTTGGTGAACATTCTTGGTGAGGGGTTACTTTCCAAGCTTGTTATCTTTGGTGCTAATGCTAATCAATGGTGTTTGTGCTGGTCAAAATTTGAAAAAAATTAAGGGGGAATATTTCAGAGGAATAGAAATATCACCCCTACCATGCTAATGCATGACAAGAAGCCTCAATTTCCTAGGACTGTAGACACCAACTATTGTAATTATTCCCACGATTTGTTTAGTTCTTCCCTTGTTTGTTAAGGCTGAAGACATACAAAACAAAACCAAAGATGTTGGTAGTTGCATCTATAAGTTCATGAAAGAATGTGCCAATTTTTCAAGGAGGGATGCAAATCTATATAAGAGGAATAGAAAGACCACCACCACCATGCTAATGCGTGGCAAGAAGCCTCAATTTACTAGGACTGTAGACACTAATTATTGTAATTATTCCCACGATTTTTTAGATCTGCACTTGTTTGTTAAGGCTGAAGACATACAAAACAAAACCAAAGATGTTGGTAGCTGCATCTGCAAGTTTATGAAAGAATGTGCCAATTCATTGAGGAAGGATGCAAATCTATCTAAGAGGAATAGAAAGACCACCACCACCATGGTAATGCACGACAAGAAGGCTCAATTTACTAGGACTGTAGACACTAACTATTGTAATTATTCCCATGACTTTTTTAGATCTGCACTTGTTTGTTAATACTCAAGACATACAAAACAAAACCAAAGATGTTGGTAGCTGTATCTTCAAGTTCATGAAAGATCATGCCAATTCATTGAGAAAGGATGCAAATCGATATAAGAGGAATAGAAAGACCACCACCACCATGCTAATGCACGAGAAGAAGACTCAATTTACTAGGACTGTAGACACTAACTATTGCAATTATTCCCATGACTTTTTTAGATCTGCACTTGTTTGTTAAGGCTCAAGACATACAAAAAAACCAAAGATGTTGGTAGCTTCATCTTCAAGTTCATGAAAGAACATGCCAATTCATCAAGGAAGGATGCGAATATATAAAAGAGGAATAGAAAGCCCACAACCACTATGCTAATGCCCGACAAGAAGCCTCAATTTACTAGGACAGTAGACACTCTATTGTAATTATTCCTACAATTTGCCATGTAAGAAATAATTTATTACTGAGAAATATTTTCTCAATTTGTACTCCAATACATACAAATGAAGTAAAAGAAGGCCAACCGTGAATATCTTGGATGTTGTTGGTGCTGTGATTGCTTATGGGAACATGAAAAACTGTTGGTACATTTTGGGAACAAAGTTTGTTAAACAACAATCTGCTGTTAATGGTCATGTGACGCCATTCCATAAAGTGGAATTCATAGCCAAAATGCACAAAATGTTGTTGTCCTATAAAAGTTAAGTTGAAGTGGATAAAGAGGAAATCGGTTGACATCAAGAACACTATGTAGGGAAGGCATATGATGATGAATAAGGATTCAAAAGTGGATCATAAACTTATACTTTGCAAACAAAATAAATTAGATGAGCTGGAAAAATAATCCATGGAAGGTAAATGAAAATGTTTTCAAATGTGAAATAAAAGATACATCAAAGAAACATATATTTTTATGATCTCGCATCAAATACAACCCTTGAGACAAAAATGTGTTCATTTGACTTTGATCATTTACAAGTAAAAAATGTCTTTAATACAACAATTCTAACCAGTGTACCACAAGGAAATGTCCCCCCCACTCACCCCCCAAAAAAGAAATCCTCGTGTTTTCAAGACAGGGATGCCTTAGAGACTTGGGGACTTGGGGGGAGGGCAAGGGGGGGAGGGGGGGGGGGTTGTCGCCAATGCCATTGTCTCCAAAATACCTCCAACACGTCGAGATGTCCAAGGGATTCCTAGGAGTCTTCTGATTGTCTTGGGGACGCCCAAGAATCTCCTTTGGTCAAATGGCCAAAAAGCAATTTAAAAAAATCAAAATTTTCTTTGAACTCCATGCCTAAGGCTAAATTCTAATGGCTTATGGGCTCCACCCAAACCCAAAAAACTCTATAAAACTGTGTCCTATCTCATTTTAATTCACAAAAACAAATCAACAAGAAGTTAATAGTCTGTGTGAGTGTGAGAGTTTCAAGTGTAAGGTGAAGAGTGAGAATGAAAAGAAAGAGGGTTGAGGAGGAGCAAGAAGAGTAACGGCAAGTTAATGTTCACTTCAAAATTCAAATGTTTAAAGCTAGTTTGCTAAAGTTTCATTTGTAATTTGAAATTCTTATACTTGTACATCTTTTTATAATTATTTTTTCAAGTACTATATCTATTTCAATACAGCGGCCCCGTCGCCACCCCGTCATTGTCCCCTCGCCATCCCCCTATTGTCCCCAAGCTTAGGCCCTTGGTCCCCCCGTCCCCAAAACCTATCACCACCTCCTCGGGTTCCTTTGTCAAGAAACTTTGTCGAACTATGATTCAAACTCTATTGTGTAGTTTAGAAAATAAGTTAGAAAAAATTGCAAAGGCAAAATAATCCAATGTTTCCCCAAATTTTGTAGATGGGGGAATGTGAGGATGAATTTTTTTTTTCTATATTTTGGGGATGGCAGGGGGATGCAAGGATGATTTTTTTCTTTTTTAAATTTTGGGGATGGCAGGGGAATCTCTCTCTCTCTCTCTCTCTCTCTCTCTCATCCATATATATATATATATTATAGTTTACAAAAAATGTACAAAATTGAATAATAAATATAAAATTGAGAACACACTACATAACTAATAATTGATAAATTATAACAATTAAACTATGTTATTGGTGTTGGTTTGGATTGTGTTTTAGGTTTGCAAATTCAGTTTGTGGATCTAGCAAAATTTTTTTGTGGTTGGATTCATTTTGGGTTTTGTTCATACAAAAACATGTAAAAAGCATTAATATATATATAATCATAGTTTACAAAAAATGTACAAAATTTAATAATAGATATAAAATTTAGAACACACTACATAACTAATAATTGATAAATTATAACAATTAAACTATGTTATTGGTGTTGGTTTGGATCTTGTTTCAGGTTTTCGTGGATTTAGCAAGTTTTTTTGGGGGCTGGACTCATTTTGGGTTTGCCCATACAAAAACATGTAAAAAGCATATATATATATATATATATATATATATATATAATATTTGCAGTAGTAGCAACACACATGTTTCTTAATTTTTTTAATTCTTATATACAAAAATATTTATAAACCTTATAAAATGTTAACAAAATTAATATACTATATAATGAAAATCAATTATAAAATATTTCTATATAATAATGTATAAATATTAATAATATACTATAAGATAGCAAATTTTTTTGGGGGCTGGATTCATTTTGGGTTTGCCCATACAAAAACATGTAAAAAGCATATATATATATTTGTAGTAGTAGCAACACACATGTTTCTTAATTTTTTAAATTTTTATATACAAAATATTTATAAACCCTTATAAAATGTTAACAAAATTATTATACTATATAATAAAAATTAATTATAAATATTTCTATATAATTATGTATAAATATTAATAATATACTATAAGATAGTAATATTACAAATATTTGCAATATAATATAGATAAATATTACATTATAATATATAACCATAATATTATAAAAAAATATTAATAATATAATTTTATCATAATTATAATATAAATATATAAATATTATATTTTAAAATAGTAATATAACCAAAAAGATTGATCCCAACTAGGCTTAGCAATTCATTAATTGGTAAATCAATACTCTTGCCTTTGCTTTCATGGGCACAATCTCCACTAGAGTGCGGATGTGTCAAATGTTCCAATTTGTCAGTGGCAAATACTGTGCAAATCTTCGACACTACAAACCCATGTTTTTAAAATCTGATCACCTAAACGGTATTATTTAGTGCCATCTTGCCTAAGAATAATATAATATTATAAAACACTTCAATGGTTGCTTACTACCAAATCTGATCTTGAATCCGGTTCAAATCGGACTCGTATCTAGCAGCTTGGGCCACAAATCCAGTAACATAGAAATTAAACAATAGCAATTGTGAAATCATAAATTTTATCATTTGAATATTATATTATCTAAAAGTTGGAATCTATTACATTTTTTCAATGTACAAACCATAGTCACAGAAAATTGCAAACAAACCCAATTAATCACAATTTTTAATTAATCGACGCCCTCCACATTTTTTTCCCGGAAATCTGCAAAAAATCGTTGAAAAAGTCAACGATTTTTTGGACGATTTAAACGGTTTTTAATCTGGTTTTAATTGGCAAAAAATTGTATTTATTGCTTTCACCAACCTCATCAAATGTTCCTGCGAAAATTTGCAGCCCTAAACTCCGTGCGAAAGGCTATAATAAGTCGACGCTTTTGGCTTAATCCACAAAGGAAAGCAACGAACATCAGGGAGAGCAGAAACAACCACGATTTACAGAGGGAGAGTAGAAATGACAACGATTTGCACACGATTTTCTTTGGTTTCCTTCCATTTCTTCCTTCTAGCGATTCCTAGGTAGGCTCACGGCTCCGTTATTGCATTTTTTTTTTTTAAATGGAGTATATTTCTTTTGAAGTGGCTATTTCCGTCTATAGTTCTTTCGAGAGGCTATTTTTATTACTTCATCGAAAAATCCTAAATTATTTCTGTATTTATTTTTACTCTATAGCACTCACAAATATGAAATATAAAATAAAATACAGTAAATATTAGTAATAATATACTAATATTTACTGTATTTTATTTTATATTTTATATTCATGTTCGTGTAATTATAATTATAGTTATAGAATATAAAACATAAATTTTAAAATATTTACTATATTTTATTTACTATGGAGTAAATAAAATACAATAAATATTTTAAAATTTATATTTTATATTTATATTTTTGTTCGTGTTCATGTAACTATACATAGTAACGAGACTCGGATGCGGCTCAGACTCGGCGAGGGCGACTTGGGACTCGGACGCGGCGCAAATGCGGCAATATGAAAAAAAGTTGAAAATACCCTAGAAATTTAGAGATTTTTAAAGATTTAAAACTTGTTTCAAGCACCCTTTATTGAATACAACACAAATAAAATCAAATTTGATCACATGCACAAGTATACAATGATTACATAAGTATAAAGTACACAAATTCTAGTTGCACTGCTGAAGGAAATAGCATACTTAGATATATAAAATTAGTCAAATGTATACAAAACTCATGGAATATGAAATCCATGACATCAAATGTTCCATACAAATATGAAATATCAAAAGTAAAACAATAGCTATAAGTCAATGACTTTATGCCCTATGGCATAGTCCAGCATCCTTCTTACGAAGGCGTCTAAGGGTCCTGGATGATGTTGCAGTTGCAGCCATAGTCTCTGCCTGTGTCTGACTCTCCATGCCACTCTCACCAACAACAGCTATGTCTCCTCGTGCTCTACCCTCCTCCTCAGCCATGGCTACAACCTTGGCCTCTCTCTTTGCCTGGTCCACCCAATCAAGGTCCTCATCACTAAAGATTGCATCTATAGCCTCAGTGATCCACTCAGACTGTGGATCAACCTCCTCTAGACTGATCGGGGTTTTGTCGTGGTCAAAAAGCTTCCTGTATCTGAGCCGAAGGTTGTAATGAACATATACCAAGTTATTCATCCTCTCCACTGTCAATCTATTGCGCTTCTTGGAGTGTATGTGCTCAAACATACTCCAATTGCGCTCACAACCAAATGAACTGTATGGCTGGCTCAATATACGAAGGGCAATATTTTGCAACAACCAGATGAACTGTATGGCTGGCTCAATATACGAATGGCAATATTTTGCAAGATCGGTGTATCAGAACCAAACATATGCCACCACCTATTTGAGATGAGAAAAAGAAACAAAATCAATCTCATTTCAAGTTTCAAGATCAAGTTCAACATTTAACAATAAATTATAATATAAAAAGATGAAAATTATGCCTTTAAATATATTTTTACCTAGCAGTAATGTTGTCCTATTATCTTTGCACATTTGACGTGCAAAGAAGTCTCCTTGTGCCTTAGTGAAGGCATCTATCTCCTGCACCACCTGTGTAGTAACAATGGGCAACATCCGCTCTATCGTCGTGTAGAGCCCACTAAGAATTTCTCTATCTGCACGGAGATCACGGTGGAAGTGGAAGGCCGGATTTAGGAAACATGCGGCTGCATGGATGGGCCTATGAAGTTGGTTTTGCCATCTCCTATCAATGATATCCCAAATGGGACGATACTTATCCTCAATTCCACCATAGACTGATCTAATGGCCTCTTTGGCCCTATCCATGCCCTCATATATGTAGCCCACTGGGGGCTTCTCCCCATCTGCAACACGTAGGAGCACTAGCAAGGGCTCAATAAACTGCAAAGTGCAAACATGTTTCACAGATAAGTGAGAACGAAAATAAACAAATAAAAGTAAGATATGATTAAAAATTTAAACATAATAAATAATTAAATTTTACCTTCACAATTTCGTCCATTGGTGTCTAAAACCCTTGCTCATCAAAAATGCAATCAGCCACAACAATCCCTGTGCTTGCTTGTAGAAAAGGATGAGGAAGACCACTCCTCACTAGTAAACATGCGCCTTAAGGCTGCCTTTGTCCGAATCAAGGATTGGATCGTGATAAAATTTGTTGCAAACCTGGTGATGCCAAGACGAGACAACTCCCTCAATCCCGTGTATTGCCTCATAAGGTTAAGCACCCATGTGTGGTTGTATACAAATTTGCATATGTTTTTTGCTGCTTCCACACATGTTTTGATCCATGGGAGCTTGCCAAGATCCTCCAACATGAGGTCAATGCAATGGGCGGCACATGGAGTCCAAAATATAGTAGGGTGCCTCTCCATCAATAATCTACCAGCAGCAACATAATTTGCTGCATTATCTGTCACCACTTGCACTACATTCTCTTTCCCCACATCAGCTATCACCTCCTCTACCACACAAGTATGTGGCATTTTTGAATTGGGCAAGCATCAATGGACTTCATGAAGACGGTGTCACCTGAAAAAATAAGCAAAACCAATTATTCAATAAATTAAAAAACATAAATCAGCCATATTAAATTATTAATCACTAAATCAAATTCAAATTTCAATGCATTGAGGGAAGTACAATTACCTCCGCAGGAAACTAGGAAATTAAGCAACGTCCTATTTCTCCTATTGGTCCAACCATCAGTCATGATGGTGCAACCAACCATCCTCCACTGCTTGCGTTGCTCCTCTAATTGTGCTTTCACATCTTACATCTTTTGAGTCAAAAGTGGGCCCTTTAATTCATCTTCACTAGGGGCTTTGAACTCCGCCCCACATATGGTTATGGCGTCAACCATGTTTTGCCAGAAAGGTGACCTATAACATGTCATAAATAAATTAATAAGTTACATAAGTATTGTAAAATGAAAAAGTTTTAAGTTTTTAACTTTAAATTTGAATTCAATAATGAGATACATCTAGATTCTAAAATTTAAATATAAATTTTAAAACAATTAAATGAAAAAAAATTACCTTTCTACATGGAAGGGAATGGTGCAGTAGTACCAAAAGCCTGCAATTTACTTTTTTGCTACATCATGTGCGTCCTTGTTCCAACCCATGCTCTTAAGCGACGGTTGGGAACCAGGAGTAGTGCGTGGTTGTAATGCCCCCATTTTGGCCATACACTCTTCTTTTGGATTTAGCCTATTTCCGGAAATCCGTAGGCTAAGCTAAAGTAGAAAACTAGGGTTTCCTCTTTCAGATACTACTTAGCTGGCATTCAGAGGATGTTGTGCAGACTTACTATTTATAGCAGTTTGCTATTTTTAGCAAGTCTATCTTTTGGCAGTATCTATCTTGCAGCAATTCAATCCTTTGCAGTTCAGTGTTTAGTTTGGCTTTCTGATGGTTTTGAAGTTAACTTACTATTTTTGGCATTTGCTATTTTTAGTAAGTTCATTTTTGGCAGAAGCATCATCATCAACTTGGTTTAGTTTGGCATTTGTCAGTTTGCTATTTTTAGCAATTCACCAGTTGTAGCTTGGGCATTGCATTTGGTTATCTCCTTGCACTGAGTTTCGGACTTAGTCAATTTTCATGTCTTGAAGTTGTACCCCACGCCTAGGCTTGATGACTTCAAGTTGTTTTAAAGAAGGGGACATAAAGGGGTCAAGTGAGAATTTAATTATTTAATAAATGCTTTATTGTTGCAATATGAAATGGATGCCTAAAGGGGAAGTTGAATGATATTTTATTATTTCAAAAAGTAAAAGGCAAAAAGGTGGCGTCCTTTTGGAAGTTGAAGTGATTCAACTTCTTGGAATTTGAAGAGTTCTTGTTGCTTCATTTGCCAACTAAAGCTTATATATTGCTGCTGTTTGAAGAGCTGATTATCCAATATTTTTATGTTAATGATATGCTGTCGAAATGACAACTTGTTTAATACTTCGAGGGATGCTTACCTCCTAGTTCCAATCCAATTTCGTGTTTGAAATACAACACCTAGTTGGTCATTTGCTGCTTCTCAAATCAGACTAGCAGATTGAGCTCAATAGTTGAAGATTTTGATGAAATTTCCAGTTTTGAAGTTGCTGATACAGTCATAGTTGAAGGTGGTTTTTGCATACAGCTTTTGGTATGAATTTATTTTGGTTATGGGTATTTGATCATTGCATTTCTATGATAATGGCGACCATATTTGGAGGTTTTCAGATTTTAATTCCAAGTTTCTGATTTTTCCAAGAGAAATCGCCCCTCTACAGGGCCGTACCATCTCATGAGTGCTTTGGGATTCGTGCAAGAATAATATCTTGAGTTTTGATGCAGTTTTGTAGTTTGAGTTTGGGCGCCATCCTCCTAGAAGGTCTTTGCAAAACATTCCAGCTTATTCGGAGGTATTTAGAAGGAGTTGTGATCATTTTTATGAGTTTGCTGTTTGCTGATAGACATTTCCAGATTGCAGATTTTTATATCAGACTTGTTAGTTTTTGATATAATGCTGGTTTGAGCTTCAATTCTTCATCTTATATCATTGTAAATGTTAGAGGAAGTGATACTCTAACTGTTTAATGTTTTTGGAAGATTATCTATTCTATTTGCAGCTGTTCTTATTCTTTGTAAAGCTAGTTAGTAGTACTAACAGCTCTTCCTTTACTTGCTGCAATTTTATATCTGTTTTATACTCCCACAATTGAGTGGTTGAGTTTTAGAATAAACATATATCTTGTTTGTAATTTCCCCCCACATTATAAGTGGTTGTGTGGACAGTATTCCCCCCACGTTAATAAGTGGAAGAGTGGATTTAATGGTTGGCTTGCCGCCTTAATAATGTAATAATCTCACCCACTAAATAAGTGGAGTATTCCCACTGCTTGTGGATGCCTGCTTCAGCAGATGAATTGTAATTTCAGTTCAGTTTATTCCTAATGATCCTCTGACCATATGCTATCACCTCGCCCACATTGGGATCTTGGTGAACATTCTTGGTTAGAGTTACTTTACATGCTGATTTGCATTTGGAGCTAACGCTAATCAGTGTTTGGTTGTTGATTTGTGTCTAATTTTGGGAAAAAAAAATTAAGGGGAATATTTCAGTGGTACAAAATATGAGTCCACCCTAGATTTACGAACTCTAGGGCCAATGCTAATACTGCCACTACCACTAGCAGTAGCAGCGCCACCAGCACTAGGAGTATGCATAGGCATAGCTGATGCAGAAACAAAAGCACTAGCACAAGCACTAGCACTAGGACGGTATGGAGGCATAGAAGAAGCATCTCCAACAACACCAAGTCCCTGTCTAACTCCAACACTCACCAACTCCTGTTTCTGTTTCTTTTTCATTTCTTTTTGCATTTCAAAAGTTTCTAATTGCACCTGCACTTCACGAACAACCTCAGGAGGTGCTCTAGGGCAACCCACTGCATCATGGGCAGGTATGCGTGCAAGATGGTATTTTAATCTATTTATGCCTCCATGATATATTGTTTTGCAGTAGAAACATTTGGCGTCTCCTCTTTTCATTCCGGGAAAGATTTTAGCATGTTTCCAAGTAGGGTCTTTTCTAACTGGGGTTGGAGACATTGTGAAAATAATAATATGGTTTGATTTGCAAATGAATGTGGCTGCAAAAGTAGGGTTTCTAAAATTATATAAGTTGCAAGTAGGGTTTGTAAAAATATATGCAAACTCAAAAAAAAAATGATTTTACAAATTACAATGAATTATTTGTTAAAAAAACACAAAAAAATCAATTAAAATCAAACTTACCTCTTAGATTTGGCTTGGAATGCAATGCAAACTCCTCCCAATCACTGGTAATGAGCTCTCAATGCACCTCCTTGCTGGTATGAAGCTCCCCAAATGATATATGACCCTGGATTTGTCTTCAACAACTTGCTGGTTGCCCTCTCTTCTCCTCCTATTTTTCTTCACAACTCTCTCTTCTCCTCCTATTTTGCCAAATGAATGAAATGAGGTTGCTTTTAGGGCTAAGAGAAAATATAAGTCAAAAAAAATTTAAAAAACTTTGAGTTTCTATTTTTTTTGGCCTTTTTGGCCTTTGCTGTGTTGGCCGCGTCCGGGGGTCACGACTCGCTTGGAAGTTGTGTGTCCGGCGCGTCTGGCGCGTCCGGCCTGGACGCGGTCGCATCTGCGTGCCTAGGACGCGGCCAGGTCCCGGGACTATGAATTATAGTTCCAGAATTTAAAATATTTACTATATTTTATTTACTATGGAGTAAACAAAATACAGTAAATATTTTAAAATTTATATTTATATTTATATTTATATTTTTCGTGTTCATGTAATTACAATTACAGAATATAAAATATAAAATATTTACTGTATTTTATTTTCTATGGAATAAATAAAATACAACAAATATTTTAAAATTTATATTTTATATTTTATAAATTTATACTATTTACTGTAAATATTTTATTTTATACAGTAAATAAAATATAGTAAATCGTGTAAATAAAATAAAGTAAATATTGACGTGGTAAACTTTATTATTGATTTAAGAGAGAGGCTCGTAAATATTTTATTTTTTGCTGTTAATGTTTTATTGTAAATATTTAATTTTACTGTAAATGTTTTACTATAAAATTGTAAATATTTACATAATATTTATGTAAATATTTATTATTTTATTTTGTACTGTATCCAATGTATTATTTTGTATTTATTTTTTACAAAATAAAATACTATAAATATTTATATAAAAATAAATATAAATAAAATATTGTAAACATTTTGTATTATTTTTTATTTATTTTTACAAAATAAAATGCTGTAAATGTATTGTAAAATACAAAATAATATAAAATATTTATACTCTAAATGTATTATTTTTAGTTTTTACAAAATAATACAATTTTTTTTAATACTATTTGATTAAGATTTCTGACAGAATTATTAAGCTAGTTTACTGTATCTTTTTTTATTACCAGCTTGCTGTAAATGCAATGGTTGCCTGAATTATATCCAAACTTGGTCAATGGGACTGTAAAATACTATGAATATTTTTCACATTTGTGCTTAGTATTTATAAACAAAGTGAACTTTTATAAATTGAATGTACTTAGAGGACAATAGATAAACTGATAGGAACTATGAAACACAAAAAAAAAAGAGCTAGTATACATATACCATTATGGAAAACATAGAGGAAAAATGAAACTCACACATACATTTGTAGATGTAGATACTTAGGTAAAAGGGAAAATGAAGATACAGAAACAGAAATGGAACATTTATATTTTAATTCAGCCACATGTGTTGCTAGTTTTTTTTCGCAATTGATACCTTCTTGACATTTAGTGCAAGGGAATTGAAATGATTTTGCTACTTTTTCCCAATTAATTGCATGTGCCTTAATACTGAATCAAGATGCATTTGTAGATTTGATCATAATGCCACGTGTAAAAGACTTTGTGTGGACACATTGCAAGGCAATTCTGGGATCAACAAAGGTTAAATGCAATTGGTGTTTGTGTGACATCAACGGTGGCATTTATTGCTTCAAATGGCATTTGGCAAAGGAGCCAAGAAATAACACCATTCTTTGTACAAAATGCCGTGCAGAAGTCACCTATCAGGCAAAACAAGCTCTTGAAGGGATTTCCAAGGGTAAGGCTAGTTCTACAAAAGTTATGAGGAATTGCTTGGATGGGGAAGATGGTGCACATGTGTTCTCCAGGGAATCTGGGTCGACACCTTCTATAGCATGTGGTCCAAACATAGGTGGAGGAAACATAAATGCTTTCTTCCCACCTCGTACTACACCAAGATCACAGACCACTTTGGAGAGTATAGGATGGAAGAAGACTGTCCATGAACAAGCAAAAAAAGCAATAGCAAATTTTTGGTACTACTCTAGCTTGCCATTCCATGTTGCGAGGTCTCCATACTGGCAAGGTATGGTGGATGCTATTGCATCTGGAGGTCCTGGGTTCAAAGCCCCATCTTTTGAGTCATCGAGGCTTCCTTTGCTTAATAATGCAATACAAGACGTTAATGATGTTGTTGCTGAACATCGACTGATTTGGGCAAAGACTAGTTGTAACATAATGTCAGATGGATGGACAGGTAGGAGGAATCAAACACTCATCAACTTCCTCGTGTCTTGTGAAATTGGCACAATTTTTTTGAAATGTGTGGATGCATCACACACAATCAAATCTGCGGGTGCATTGTTCGACATGTATGACTCAGTGGTCAAAGAAATAGGGCCACAAAATGTGGTTCAATTAATTACAGATAATGCTTTTGCTTGTGTTGTTGCTTGGAGACTTATGACAGACAAATTCCCCTCCATCTTTTTTACTCCTTATGCAGCACATTGCATTGATCTAACCCTAGAGGACTTTGGTAAACTTGAGTGGGTTAAGGAGGTATTGCACAAGGCTCGCTCAATTAGCAAATTTATCTATAATCACACAAGGGTTTTGTGTATGATGCACACTTTCATAGAGGGCAAGGAATTAGTTCGACCAGGGGTGACAAGTTGTGCAACACACTTCCTTGCATTACAAACTCTATGCGAACAAAAAATGAATTTGAAACGAATGTTCGTTTCAAGCGAGTGGATGGCATGTGGCTTCTCAAATCAAGCAGATGGCAAAGCAGTATCAGATTACATTTATTCTGCTAGTTTTTGGGATGCAATGGAAGAAGTTGTACAATTTTCAGAGCCTCTAGTGAAGGTCTTGAGACTAGTGGATGGGGCTAAATCCCCCATGGGATATTTGTATGAGGCCATGGATAGGGCCAAGGAAGTGATGAGGAGTAGGATGGAAAATGATAGGGACAGGTATATGCCATTGTGGGACATAATTGATAGAAGATGGGATCAAGAGATGCATTCTCCTCTCCATGTTGTAGGATACTACCTTAATCGAAGTATGTACCATAACTCTTCATTTAGAGATGATGATGGTGAGGTTGCACAGGGCTTGTTCATATGCATGGAAAAAATGTTTGCAACCATTGAACAATTAACGACAACTATGGGAGAGTTAGCCATGTACAAGCAAGCAATGGGTTTTTTCTCATCTAAGGCTGCCGTGGAAGGCAGGAAGACCGTGCAACCAGGTAGAGTCTATAAAATTTTGATAATCTCTCTATTTTGTGGATAAAATCATAAAATGTGTAAAATATCAAGATATTCTTACATGACATCATCTCCATATAATGTGTTTTTCAGCGCTATGGTGGGATTTTTTTGGTCACGAAACCAAAAATATTAGGTGGTTAGCAAAATGTATTATGAGCCAGCCATGCAGTTCATCCGCTTGTGAGCGTACTTGGGAGTGTTTTTGAACACATACATTTGAAGAAACGCAATCACCTAACACAACAACGAATGAATGACTTGGTGTTTGTTCACTACAACCTCCGCTTGAAGCTAAAGAAAGCTCAAGGTTAGACTTTTAGTATACTTGCAATCATAGTTGTAAATTTGTAATTGTATTCATAATGTTTTTGCACTTGTAATCCAAAGACTAACTTGTCCATGGGCAAAACTAGGTACCATTGAGGATGCTGAGCCAATTGACCTTGATGAGATTGATCCAGACAATGAGTGGATTGCTAATGATGATGTAGCTCTTGATGTTGAGGATTTTGAGATTCTAGAGGACGCCAAATGGGAGCCTCATGTGATTGATGAACTTAGGAGAGGCAAAG
Organism: Sequoia sempervirens; assembly: GCA_007258455.2. Lineage (NCBI taxonomy): Eukaryota > Viridiplantae > Streptophyta > Pinopsida > Cupressales > Cupressaceae > Sequoia > Sequoia sempervirens. Next base: position 24,796 of record VDFB02333070.1, read on the forward strand.
CCCCAGGAGCTTCATCATTAGGGCATGCAAGCCTCTAGCATAGCTCTATTTATAGTAGCAACTAGCAAGAGTCATAGGCTACTTTTGATTTTTGAAACTTTGTTTTACAAACTCTATTGTAATTGAAATTTTGTCATCTATCAATTATGCATTGTGAACTAATACTTTGAAAGATGTGGAATGCAATGCAATCAGCGATATGAATATAAACAACAAAATCTATTTTCTATGATTCATTATTTAAACTATTTTCTATTTTATTTGCTCTTTATATCTCTATTGCTATGGAAATGCCTTTCAATTAAAAAAAATCAGTTTTTGTCTCTTATTCTACATATTTTTACGATTTTTTAAAAATCCAATTTTTTCCTGATTTTTTCCCAATTTTTTCAAAAAATATTGAACTTTTGGTTTGCCGATTTATTCCCCAAAAGATTTTTGTTGCTATGGTACAAACAAGTTGAAATATCCACAATTGATAGATATTACAATGACAAATTGAGAATGCCATCAAAAGATATCCATAGCTGGTTTTTTTTTGAGATTGGAGTAACAAGCTAAAAAATGAGAATTGTTATCATCATTGACTGGATGTCTTGGAAACTCCTCTCATCACTATAATTGTAGAATGAATTGTATCGTCATCATGCAATGTGAGCTCATTCAATCCTCTATGCGCATCATGCTCCTCATTGACTACTTGTGGCTTTTTCATCTCAATATCAACTATGTCATTGGACATTGCCTATACTCAATTGTCTTCAATTAATGTGATGCAAGGCAGCATGTGCACTAACAAGCTTTTCTAATCTTGCAGAGGTAAGTTTGTTCCTCCTTATAGATTGGATATAGTTAAACATGGACTAGAAACATGTGAGATATGATGAATGACAAGTGTGCGTAGCAGTCTTGCAGGTCCATAGGTTCACCACTAACTAACTTTTTTGGCCTATGCAAAGTGTGCTTGGCAATCCTTGTTGAAGTCTTGTAGCCATCTAGTTCTATATATTTTATCTTCTCAACTTTGATCAATTAACCTTCCTTTAGACTATACCTTTTCTTAAAGGTCTTCATGAGGCTACTCCTCACTTAATGGTCATTAGTGGAAAGAACTTTTCTAGGTCTATCCACATGCCACTTTAGATTCAAAGCACATGCATCTACATGTCGGGGGGAGTTCAACTTCCTCAACCTTTTTTTGGATGATGGGATGGACATGCTCCATATAGAACTCTATCGTGGGGTATATCTCAGTGAATGTCTGCTTTCATTTGTCCAAGCATGCTACCAATGCGCTTGTGGATCATCCCAAGACTTACTTTTAGAATCAACAAATTTGACGACAATGAAAACATGGGATACACAAGATGTGATTTATGTCATATTTGATAAAAAAATATCACCAACCACATTTTCCTTCACCCTTTTCGTCTGCTTTGTTGTTGACTCCTTCCAACTTTTCCATTCCTATCTCAGAATCATAAGTTGCGAGGGCTATTGCAACTCAAGCATCCTCTATAGTAGAATAAAGTGGAAAGCAAACTGGGTCTCAACTTGATTGAGGAAGTTTTTGTTTGCAAAGGTCTGAAACAATGCCAATGAAGTGTGGTGGTTGCAGATAATACACCTCCCTTGCATACATTAGCACTTTTTGATCCACTCTATTTTTCCAATGTCTTTGAGTGCATTGTTCATGATAGTAGCATTTTTTTTGGCAATAGCTAGGCAAACCAAAATTATTTTTTTTTTTAACAAAAACTTGGGATTTAATTGGGATTCCAAAAATGTAGAAAAAATGAAAAACTTTTATCTTTTAAATTTAAAGGCAATGCAGTTACTGATTGCATAGAGATAAAGAGAGTGAATAGAAATGATATTTTACTCTGGAATTTTGAATATAGGCTTTTCATTAATTTTCATATCGCTGATTAAATTGCACAATTTATAGTAATAAAGTATGATAGTTCATTACTATAGAGTAACATACTACAAGTAAATAGTTTGGCTTCAAAGTACAATATAGTAACAAACACATTCACAAACAGCCCATATTTGCTTAAGTGGAGCAGACTGCATTACCAATATTATCAATAAGCTGGAAGGGTCCCCCCTATTACACCTATATGCTCAGCGTGTAGGATTCTGTAGTGCAGATAAATTTGCCATAGAGCTTCACTCTCCAATGCTTATAATTTATATTTCTCTGTCTGGGTTGTTCATTGCATTCAATTGTCTAGGATTTCCAGACCTCCCTAATTCTTTGGTAGAGTGCACACATTCCAAGCTTCGAATGTGGGCTCTTTCATTCATTCTTGCTTGACCCAAAGAGGGCTTGTAAGCTTGTAAAAAGGTTTTCTATCATTTTATAGGCAGAGGGAAAGTCAGGATAAAGAGTAAATGTTCCCTGCTGCTAAGTTATGCGTACAATTGTAGCTTTTTGAGCAAATTATTACTTGTCAAAATTGTTCTTTAGACAATCCCTTATATAAGCTATAATTAATAAATTATTTGAATTTTTTCTGGTTTTATGATTTATAATTTTATAAGTTTTGAGCTATAGTTTGACCAAGCTGAAAACTGTCCTGATCAAAGATCATAACCTCAGTTTTTCCTTCACTGGTCACTGCTCCAGCATTTTCGCCAAAGCTATTGAAGCACTGCCTTTGACCGATTGCTGCATAAGCCCAGGAGAAGTTGGTCGCACATTGAATTGAAATACCTTAAATTTGTCCTTGCACTTTTGTGGCTTTGAGGAGATAACTCGATATATCAGCAACAATTAATTTTAGGGAACAAGAAATCAACCCTCATAGATAGACCTTTGTAGGTGGATAGGATCGAAAGTTTTTCCATTGGTACTGACACCTATAGTAGCTTGGAAAAGAGAGTTGCTACAGCCTTGTGGAAGGAAGTACCAAATTATTCAAAATGAAATGTATTACAATCATGTCTGTAATAACTGCCCTTGGATTTTTTTGAAAATCAGTTCACTTGAAATGAGATATAAAGCAGTGTCTTTTCCACTTGCTGATCACCCAGTTCCTGAGATGAGCAAGGTGAGAGCATACAGTGTTCAAGACTATACAATTAATTGGAATGCTTGCAACTGAAAGGAATGCACTAGGCGGCTAGCTTGCTAAGCTCACTTATTTACTGGAGTGCTTATGCAACTGAAAAGAAATAACACAACACACTTTTTCAGTGGAGTGTGATTACAAAGCAACCACTTTTTCAGTGGGTAAACAAAGGGCACTTCTGCTTATGCACTGAGTAAGAAAATTACAATTAAACCACTTGTTTAGTGGGGTAAGCAAATCTAAAACCCTTCCACTTATTCAGTGGGGCGAGTTCATAAATCAACAAGCATATGCCAAACTTATTGGTGCTACTACCACCCAGCGTTTTACAATGATATATCAGAAGCAATACAAGTCATTTAAAATGCTGCAACACTCCAAACTAAGCCATACAACGTAGATAATCAAAGTAAATATGAACCCAACAAGTAGGATACTTTAGATAGTTGAAAATACAGAAGGTTGCAGGTCTGGTAACAACTGTAACACAGTGCAACAGGTCTGGATAACAAGGAAAATCGCCCAGGAAACTCTTCCTCTTGTGCCTAACACACCACCGTGATCATGAGCGGAAATAACAGTTCAGAGCATATCCAAACCCCACCACAACACATTGGAAGAAGAATATATCAGTCTGGAAATTGATATCATACTTGTGTAGGTTTGATATGGCGTTGGTACAACAGGTACAACACCACTAGATGCATCCCAACTCCACCAAAACTCAGACAATCTTAGTGCTAAATTGTTTGGAAATGACTAGGAAGGACTTGGTGCCCCCAAACCAGCATAACTCTGAAAACTTGATAGAAAACACACCAAAATCTGCAACTGAAAACACATCGAAAATCTCCATACTTGTAACCCCAAAAACTGAAACTCTTCTCTGCAGCTTATTGATGATTCCTAGATGAAATCACACTAACTAGCTAGAGGGGTTTTTCTCCCTGAAACTAGTAATCTCAAGAGGGTTTTCATCCTCAAAAGATTTTGGAAGAACTTAGGTTCTTTTCAATAGCAAAAGCAAATAACATAACATGGCTAACCATTTTAGTTGAGCCTTCAACCTCTTTTTATAGCTTTTTTTCCGAAAAAAAAAAATTCTTTTAATTTTACGTTCTTTTTTCCGAATTTTTTTTGTTTTTTCATTTTTTTTGGAAAAACGCTTTTTAAACACTTTTTGGTTTTTCTTTACTTTTTTTGAAAATGTATTTTTCTTCAAATTAAATAATTCATTACGTGCAAAAGACGCCCTTGTATCTAGGCGTCCAACTTGAAGCACACTTAAACACCTTTTGAATGAATTATTGCATTAAGCTATCATTTTAATGTTTCCAACATTAGACAACTTAAGTGAATAATTAAATAATAACTCAATAGCTTACCCAAGTTGCAATAAGTACCAAAATGATATAGTTATGCAGTTTTGATTATACCAAATTGATCTTGAGGTATTAGGATGACAATCAAACGCCTACCAGGTAACTTTTTGAAAATAGCATGCTCCTCCAAGAAGTTTGGAAAGCCCCCCAAAAGTTGGTAATCAATTCTGAAAGTAGCACGAGGGTCAGTAAGGCCAATTGAACTCATTGCCATGAATAATAACTCTGCGAGATTGTTCCTATGCTCTCCAAGAACTTTGTGTTGATGTTAGAAGCAGTATCGGGCTTCTACTTCCAGCCTGCGATGACAATTTAAATAATAGCCTAATGGCTATTTAAATTGCAAGGCGATTTTTATTAAGAGACACGACTTTCATTAAATGACATTTAATATTTGTTTTTTATTTATTGAGGCCGACCCATCTTTAATCGGCGATTATATTGGAGAGTCATCACATTTCATGAAGGCTGACATTACACTTGAAAGGACACATCTATTGAAGTCTCCTCATTCGATTGTATATAAGGAAGGTGCCATTTGATCATTCAAGCATTCAGTTTCATTTTGTTCATATAGTTCGATATTC
>VDFB02333071.1:0-47265 GCA_007258455.2 Sequoia sempervirens
TGAAGAAAGAAGATTTTTTCACTGAGTTTTGATTGGTTGGGAGGTTCAGAGGGTTTTGGCCAAGCCAGGCTCTATTTTGCATCAATGGATCTCAACACATGTTGTCCCAACCTGGATGATATCCAAATCTATCCCTATGTGACAATTTATTGTCAGCTCATCGCCCACCCCGGAAACCAATGAATGTAGGCACATTAATGATCAGGAATAATCATAATTATATTTTCCATTAATACAATCTTCGAAAGTCACCCAAAATGCTTCTTACTCGAACTCTCACCCTGCAATCAGATTTACAATTGGTGCAGTTCCCAAGTGCCAAATTAAATGACCAATCCATACCAACATAGGCTCACATGCGCAAACTCTCAAGATGGAGAGACAACTTGGAAATTTAAATAAATTCTCGTCACATCAGCATTTAACTTACACCACCTCACAGTCTTTTCAGTTGCCAAGTCCCATTGAGATCCAACTCAGATATGCCTCTCTTAATTTATATAAATTCATTGGAAATGGCCATATTTAGCCAACCCAAACAACATCCTAAAAATGGCGAGTGCGCAAAGCAATGGTGTTTCAATGAACAACTTCATTACAATTAAAGAAGTCGAGTGTAGCCCTTTCTTTAGACTGTTGTTGGATCAATTGAGGAAGGTCTTCGTCATTCAAAGCGAAGTGGAGGAAGAAGTACTGCACGATATCCTGGGAGAGAGATTCTTAAACTAGGTTCATGTGCATAACCATGAACTCTTGGAACATTTCATTTATAACGTGGTTCATACTTTTGAGTGAGGTGATTGGGGAATGAGGGTAGCAAAACGTCTATTTTGGCCTAAATAACTACATAGAGTGAATGTTGCCATCAGAGGACTTAGTCATTTTTTTTAGGACTGGACTTGAGGGAGACGCTATCTACATTGCGACTTCAACCCAACATGAGGTCACAGAAGCAGTGACTCTTCTTTGCACAAGTCTGGTACAGAATGACATGGGACTGTTCAACCAGTTCCTGCAATCACATGAGAACCTATTGTCACCAGCCCAAATTGAGTGTCTCTAGGAGGTGGTGGAGGGAATCTGTGTGCTAATGTTTGTTTTATGTACCTAAGAAATGTTGTTCTGAAAAACCCCCAATTTTATAATATGAATGCCAAATTTTGTAAACACCGATTATATAATATAATATAAACTTTTTGGTATCTTGGTGTTCTTTTCTTTCAAAGTATTTATATGCTTCAATTACATTATGTATCTAGTAATGGCATTTACTTGTATTGATTTCTTTGCATATGGGCACTTTGTAGTTACACACTTTTTAACTAACCATTAGTTTTGCATTATTAGCACTCATTATGGTAGTTCTAAGAAATTCCTTAGAATCCATTGAACTTAAGGAAATCTGCAACTTTATCACCTTTGTCCTTTTTTGAGAATGGTGCCCTTTGAGTCAGTCGATAAGGAGTTCACAAAACCTGGCGAGGGCCACCAATAGTTTATGAACTTATCAAAAACCACACCAATTCTTGAAATTTCTTCAACTTTCCCTCGCCAACAGACTTTTGAAAGAGTTATAGAACATTAAGTACGGATCACCAATATTTAGAACTCTAAGACTCAAAGCTTCGTAAATCATTTCAATATTTCAAAAAGTTATAAAAATTTAACAACCTACCACCCACACAAGATGATGGATAAGTTTAAAAGGGAGAGCAACGTAAGATAGAGTTAGAATAACCTAGGTGGCACCCGCTAAGGTTAGTAAAACCTGAAGAAATACTGCCAAGACCAAGACTTAGCGAAATTTTGAGTAGGGGGGAAGATTTTTAAGGGCAATGACAAAAAATCGGAGTAACAGTGGCTATGTCTGGGGACAAGGACTGAAAGGATGTAGCAAGGAACCTAGAGATATACCTAAAGCTAGTGTTGTATCCATTGGGCACAAAGTCAAGAAAAGGGGAAGAACCAAACCAAAACAAGGAAACAGAGGCAAACTGGTGCAGGGGCATCTTGGTGTCTCCATGCCTCCATGAGGTTTTTTTGAACTTTGTTTGGTTTTTCAAGATGCTTGTGGTGTAATAAGGTCCAAAGGACCATTTTCAGTGGTTTTTAATAAGTTTTCTATGATTGTAATTGGTTTTTAATGGTTGAAATAGGTCTCCTCCTCACCTCATAAACTTGGTGCATCTAGACTTAATAAAGAAACAAAGTGCCATGATGTAACCAAGTAACAAAGGGGAGATATTTTGATGTTTTAGTAGGATTAGAGGTGCCTTAGACATCTATTGGTCTTGAAATGGAGTCGAGTTGAACCTTTTATGTTTGTAGTGTTTTAAGTTGTCTTAACTAGGCAACTTGTCTAAAACTGAGTTTGCTAATCCTCCAACGACCCTCTAATTCAAAAAATAGTTGAGGGACATTGGGAGGAGGGAGAACATGCTTAAAAAGGCCTCTATTGTTCGAGGCAAAGGTTGTTGATGGTTTTGAGAATCTTGAAATAAGAAAAGATTAATTTTCTCTGATTTTCTATGTTATTTGTTGCTAACTCATGTGGTACGGACAAGAATCTCTCTATACGGGATGAGTGCTTACATGGAATGATAGAGGGATGAACTAGCTTCCTTTTGGTGATGGTTTGGTCCAATTTCATTGAGTATAAAGGAAGTTATTGCCATTTTTTTGGAAGTGGTCTAAAACCCTCAAAAACTAGGGTTTGATCACAAAAATGCAAAGAACTTGCCATTCCTTCGTTGTCAAGGCTTGATTCTTGGTGGAATGGCAGAGTTTGTATCATACTTTATGATGGAAGAGGTTTTGGAGAACGACATGGAGTCTGGAGCAAGTTCTTGGGTACCCTAGGCTTGGCATCCTCATGTGACAAGCCTAGTTTTGGTGCAAAAATCTAAGTTTGATAGTTTGTGAGTGAAAATTGTTAAGAAGAGTGCTTGAAAGGGGTTGAAATGTGTTTGTTGAGGTTGTAAGAACATTTTTTTGGCTTAGGAGTGTTGGGGTGTGCCAAGATACTCAGTTTCTTGTGTTGAGTAGCCTATTTAGGCCTCCTTGTGGCATATAAATTTGATCTTTTGTGTTCCTTCCATTGTTTGTCATGCTGGGAGGTTTTGAGGACTTGTTGGGGTTTGTATGAGGTATCCAAAACCAGTGCTCTTTGTCTGGTTATTGTCTCTATGAAATTTTTGTGGTGATTGTCCTATTTGAGAAGGCTGCAAGGAGCCTTTAGGTCTGTTTTGGAAGCAATGGAAAAATGAAGGTTTCTAGATGCAAGGTTGGGTTGTTTGACATGTCTTGTCATGAAGGAAGTGTTCCAAACACCATCAAGTCAGTTATTTTTGTTTTCCTTTGAGATTTCCCTTGTTGAATGGTGGGGTTATCTCCTTGAGTGAATAGTGGAATTGAAGGGTCCACATAAAGAGTATTTGAGAGAAGCCGAGCAAAAGGATTTGTTTGTCATCAGAATCAGGTCTTACCCTGCTCACTCTACATCACAAACCCTAGACCAAAACCCAAGCACAACAATAAACGACACACCAAAAAGGAGACTATGTACAGGGTAGGGTGAAACCTACTAAAAGAAAGGAGAAAGTCTATTCATACGAAACCATTAACTGGTTGAGAAAAGAATGAGCTAGACCTAAAAAATCCCATCTTCCCATGCATTTTTTGAAGAATAGCAAGGATTTGAATTGCCCATAGAACATCAACAAAATTGAAGGGATCTTCACTAATCATTACATCTTGAAACAAGCACTGCGCATCATACACTCCCTCCTTCTGAGGAAGATAACTCCTCATCATGTCATCCATATTACATTCCATTTCTTCCCAAGGCTCAAACATCTAAATAAGTTCTTGTTCATGCAAAGGATTTAAATTTTCATGTATGACTTTTCCAACATGACTTTTTACCATATGAATCTCTAATACATTATCATTGTGCTTATTTGACTCATCTACATTTTCGTTTTTGTCATAATCCAGTTTTATTACATATTTATCATAATATGGTAAATTGAATTATTGAAGAAATTCAATTAAATAATAAATGGATATCCTGGAATATTCAAAAATTGAATGAAAGAAGTTGACTAATGTTGACTTTGTGAATTTTTCAAAATGTATTTTACATGTTACCAAGAATTGAACGTTACTAATCAATTTGCAAGTGCAAGTGTGTGCAGTTGCAGGGTGACAGGTTGAAGGATGAGAACACGGTTGAAGTAAGATTGTTTAGCCGGATCGAATGGTAAGCCAGTTAGAATCTAGGTGTGTTGGTGTTTAAATTTGCACCTCTGGAATGCATATTTGAAATAGACAGCTATGCACAGATAAACTACTCTTCAAATTATGAGGGGAAGCTCCCTCTTGCTGATGGTGTTGAAAGAAAGTAAACTAAGAACTAAGTTGCCTATCTTTTTGATCAGCTTAGAGCACAAGGTTTATTAAACACAAACACCGCAGCTGAGATTTTTTGTTTTAAGACCTTCAACTATGACTAACTTAAACTAAAGACATTTCTAACTTCTCAAGTAATAAGCAAAGAAAGAGAAACTAGAAATGAACGAGATTTATTTCTGACAAAATACTTTAATAAACTCTCTCTCAACAAACATCTACACACTTCAATGCAAGTTGAAATCAAGATCATAAAAGTAGAACATAAATAATAGAAATCTAAGAATTTGGACCAAGGCAAAGGAGGCTCATGATTTTATTACTCAAACTTCTGAACAAAACTCACTTCTAACATGCCTGGAACAAGAAATTGCAACTAAAGAGGCTTGCAATCTTGTTCTTACACAATAGAAACAACAATCACACTAACTCCTTGTTGGCTAAAGAGGCTCAACAATTTGCTATCACAACACAATTGAACAACATTTGAATAACAAATAGAAGGCACAATAGGCTCAGCGTTTTGTTATCACTAGCATGATTAAAGAAACTAATGAGCAAAGGCTCTTATTTATAGACAAGCAGAGGAGTAGGGAACCCTAAAATCTCCTTGCTTTCACAATCTAGGGCTTGCTCAGCAAGCAAGCTTTATTTCTAAATCTAGAAAGAAGATAACATCTAACACCTAAGAAAGCAGAAAAAGCGGGAAACGCCAACTATTACGTTTTATCTTTTTTCTCTTCCCAAAGAATCGATAAGAATTATTCCAAGAATAGAAAGAAAGTGGAAAGAAAGCTTCTAGAAGAAAGTTGCTTTAAAGCTCAATCACATCCACTAGAAAATTAGAAACTATGTCTCGGTTCGGTGCATCTATGCCTTCAATAGCAAAACACCGCTTTTCTAGAATATCTTCAGCATCTGCAACGGATCTCAGGAAATCTTCGACCTCATTGGTTGCTTTCTCAAACTTTGCTGACATCATAGAAGTGTGACTTGGTAGAGTCTTATGTTTTTCTCTCATTCACTTCAGTACAATCTTCTTGTATTTTCCCTTATGCATCTCCCATATCCTTTCACAATCACCCTTTGAGATAGTAACACTTTGAGGCCATGGGGGAATGGAAAAACACTTCTCGATCATATCAAGCTTCAAACTGCAAATCAATCTGCCATCTACTGACTAGATCTCCCTTGTAGCCGGGTTGTAATGCTTGATGCAAGCGATTACGAACTCAAGACTCTGAACTGCTATAGGAATAGATGTTGTTGCAAGGAGTCTGGAATGTCCCAAGTTCCTGATTGAGGTGTTGCCTGCGCTCTCCAAAGCGTGTAAAACAAACACTGGCTTGATGTGATGCAAGTCTGTCTCAGCTGTTTTGATGTAATCATGATAGAGGGTTGATTCAGTCTTGAAAACATTGGGAGTGTACTCCATTTCGGAAACCTTGAAGAATGATTGTAAACTCGCCTATGTTCAGACAAGTTTTGAGCAACTTACTATTTTTAGAATGCTAATTTTCTTGCTCCAACGGACAAATTTTTTGAAAATTTTTCTGAGATATGGGTTTTGCTCAGAATTTCGTTGCAAGACAACCCAGATCGTCCGTTTTCAAAAAATTTGAATTTTGCCTAAAAAGCAACAAACCCTAATTTCTTCAACTTTTCACGAAAAAAGTTGGCACTTGGGTTTTGTTTAGAATATGATTAGAAATGGACCCATTTGATTAGATTTGCAAAACCCTGACGGCTGATCGAAAAAGCAGCCAACCCTAGGATTTGAATTTTTTTTGAAAACGCTGTGATATGGGTTTTCTTTAGAAGACTAATTTGAGAAGACCCATATGATTGAAAATTGAATGCACTGAGGATTTCACTGACATGCAAATAAAAAGCAGCTGCTGCAACTTGATGAAGTTCTTGAAAATTTCTTCAGAAGAATGAAGTGAAAATACCCAGATGGCTGAAAATTTGAAAACCTTGGCCTTCTCCTTGAAAAACTTGATCTTCTGGATGAAAAAGCATGAAAAAGCAAGGGTTTAAGTTGATGGTCTGAAATTTTTGATGAAAAACCAGCAAACTAAACTCTTGAATCTTGAGAAATTTCTTCAAACTTGCTGCTCCAACTTTCTCCTTTGAATGCTACCTGCAAAAATAATGAAAATTACATGGAAAAGAGGTGTTAAATAGACTTAGGGTTTTGTTTTGTTTTGCTTTTATTTTCAAAAACCCTAAATCAGCTCATTGAACTTGGACGCCATCTTCCTTCTTGCAATTTTGAAACTTCTTGAAAATTTTGCAAATTTTTCTAAGGCATGAGAAGTTGGGCGCCCTTCTTCTCCAAGGGCGCCCACTTCAAGCAGTGTTAGCCAAATTTTTTGATATTTTCAACTTTTCTTCATTTTGACCCCCTACTTCGCATCTGATTTCCAACTTGCAGATTAATCTGATGAGCGAGCTGAAGGATTCATCACAGAGCCCGACTGATTCTGAGAAGGTTGTTCTAAAGGAGTCTCTGGCCAAAAGTTTCATTTCATCCTTCGAATTCATGGGAGCCTTTTCCTTCTAGGGGCACCCATTTTGTCCAGAGTTAGCCATTTTTTATGATGTTCAACTTCTTCATTAACCCCTCTTCTACATATGATCACATTGAAACTGGTGAACCAGGCGTCGGATTGACTGCTAGTTATGCTTGTTGCGAAGCTGACGAGATATTAGGGGGGGTCTTCTGAGATGAACTTCACCAAACAATGAATTTTAAGCCCTCAAAAGCTTGGGCGCCCTTGGCAAGCTAGGGCGCCCAAACTCACCAAAGTTAGTTTATTTTCCACTTTTTCTTGTTTGCTTTCGAACCTCAGTTTTCAACTCTCACCAGACCCTCTGTTCAGTACTTCATATCTCGCGATTGCAACCTCTGATTGACATGTTGGATATCTTGTTGGAAAGCTAGATCGACTATGAAGAGATCATGTTAGGGCTTCATCTCTGAATTCATCTGTTTTACCTCTCAAAATCTTGGGCGCCTCTTCTCTCCTGGGGCGCCCAAGCCTTCCAAACTTAGTCATTTTCATCTAATTTCTTCTTCAAGTTCAAACCTTCATTCTGTATCTTTGACTTCGATCTGAATTTTTTAGAGGATGACCAGTCGGATGATCTAATGGAAACAGGCGTGGCGAAGCTGGTTGAATACTGAAGAGATCGAGCATATTGTCAAACCCTAACTGCTGGATTTTCCCCTTAAAAAAGTTGGGCGCCCTTCTTCACCAGGAGTGCCCAAAGTCTCCACACTTAGTCAATTTTTTAATATTTCTCATGTTCTTCATTTTGACTTTTGTGTGAATCTCCCCTGTTCAACGCTGAATCCCAGGCGACTGGATGATCTAATGGCTGCACCATTGGATTCGTTGCAGAGCTGGCAGAGAACTAAACAACTTTGGTTGGAGGCGCAAACCCTAATTTTAACATTTAAAGCCCTAAAAAGGTGGGCGCCTATCTTCACCTGGGGCGCCCAAGTCTTCCAGTGTTAGAAATTTTTCATAATTTTTCATCTTCTTCTTCGTTCTTCATGCTTGCTCATCATCTCGCCTTTTGTTGAATGCTTTGAATGTTGAATCTGACGCCTGGCAACTGGCTGACCTCCATTGATGACCTCGGAGCTCCTAATATGCTTATGAAAAAGCAGAATAGACCCACTAAGGAAAAACTAATTATTTTGAGATTCTGACTGCACCAGCATGATGTAAACGTATTTTGAGCAATCAAAATCAATTTGAACCCTAACGGACCAAATTTCTATTTTTAGAAAGTTTTCCCAGTATCTGTTTCCAAAGAAACCCAGAAAAACCCAGAAAACGTTACTAATTTTAGAAAATTTCTAAAAATAGCAGTTTTCCTAAAAAGTAGGGATGAAAAACTGAGATCTAGGTTTTGTAGATTAAGCTGCTTTGAGAAGACCCAGATCGTCAGATTTTGAAAATTTTGCGTTTTAACCCCTCATGCAAGACCTGCACACCCAAATTTTGACCTTTTTGATTGATTTAACAAGACTTTTACTTATTTCCTCAAAATATCTAAGTGTAACAAAAAATTTAATTTTGGGGTACAACAGGGTGCACACACCACAATGACATGATGATTTGCATTTGAATTAATCTACATATATAAGAGAACAAAATTTTCTCAGTTCGAATTGTTTCAGTGCTTGAAAATGAATGGTTTATAGATTTAATTGTCTATTCAAACTTTGTGATTTGAAGGAAACGAAAGCGAGCATTGTAAAGAAAATTCTTTACTTTAGTGTATATATATATATACATATATAGATGCTTGAAATGAAAAGTCAAGTTCTTTATTTTAAAAGATAGTGTATGGAACCTAATATATATATATACACACATGTATGTAAATCACACACACACACACACACACATATATATATACACATATATAAATATATATATATAGAGATATATACATTATTCAAATACATGGTAGATGTGAATGAAATTATATTTAAATACATACATACATATACATATAAATGTATACATATTCAAATTTACATCGAATTCAAGTTGATAACTGATATATTTTAAATCAGTATGTTCGAAATGAAGAAGATATCATAAGGAAAATCCACTAAGACATGGACTGCCACTACTTAAATGTTAATAATCAAAAACTCAGAGGTGGCCGATGGTATGGCAGTAACGCCATCACCAAAAAAGCATGAAAAACAATGTATTATATCTATCCTTTGGGTGATATAGCTACATGAAAAAGTAGAGAAAAGGTGACAAATTGGGAAAATTCGAAAGGAAAAAAGCAGAGGATGAACTCAAATTGGGAAACATTATAGGAACGCCACTAGAAGTTTGATTGGAGGTAAATCGATTCCTTCTTTTTGCATAAACATTAGCTATAATTCTATTATCGAATCAAGCAAGAAATAAAAATTCTTTTCACCATATGATTTCATAGTGCAGTATAATGTGTGGTTACTGTCTGTGTAATATATCAGCCTTGGGCCGAATGTGTTAAGGTCGCCAACCCACTATGTGGTAATAGCATGGCCTACAGCCTGCTAGTAGGAAAGTACAATGTATTTTAAGCCTTTGCGGTTGTGAGTAAGGTTAGGCCAAGGCTCGAAGCCTTATGGGCTCGGCCATCATCTTTGATATACAAGATAAATGCTTAGCCTTATGTAGGCTATCAGAATTTATTCCAATTTATTATGTGTTTTTAAATATAAACCTTGAGAAGGATTGGTTTTGATCCTATGGAAGGGTATGTTCCCCTGCATTTTATTTGTATTGTGTTTAAAGCTTAATGCCAATGGGTTGATACTTGTAATCGACTTGAGCAAAGCTCTTAGAGCTTTACATATATGTATAATCCCTTTTAATAGGGGAGTTGACCCATTCTGTAGGAACAATGGAAGGATTTCTAAGTTAGAGAAACACCAAGCCTTACTTGGCACAAACTAGTGTCGATGGGTTGACCCTTGAATGTGAAGGGTATAGATGAAAGTCCGCATGTTTAATATTTTTTCATGCATGGAACAAAACTGAAAGCCATCTTGGGTGATTTCAATATATGTCTTAGAGGTTTAGAAGGAAGACACCCAACCATTGAAATTGGTCAATCTAGAGCAACTGAAGTTCATTTTGTTGCAGCCTAAAAAGGCATGTGTATTGTGGAACCTGAAGCTTCTATGTTTTCTTGGCTGAGATATTTACTCAAGAAGTTCATTGACAAACTTGTCGAACATAGTTTTCTTTATGCTAATTAATTGCTTATTGAATTTCTAGTAAAGAAAGTGTTCAAGATTTGAATAATAGACATTTTATCCCTATGTATGAAACTAGGCTATTTGATTGTTTATTTTCATATCATAGTGAAAAACCCATTATGTTGTCAAACAAAGAACAATTATTTGAAAAGTGATCCTATAGCATGTAAATAGCTTGAGGACAACAAACAGAGCAAACGACAATATTTGTCTTTAAATGTAATTGTTTAGTTTGAAACATTATAATGTTGATGTAAATAGTGGATATTCTTTTGTAAACAACTCTGTTTTGTTAAAAAGTTATCTTTATAGCTAAAAACAACATGTTTTATAATTGTTTAGTAGGAAACAGTATGTATGTTCAATTTAAACAATGAATGTAAATATGTGAACAACTTGCTTTATAACTGTTTAGTAGGAAACAACATTTCTTATGTTCAAACAATGAATGTACATACGTGAACAACTTGCTTTATAACTATTTATTAGGAAGCAACATTTATTTTGTTCAAACAATGAATTTACACATGTAAACAGCTAGCTTTACAATTGTTTAGTACGAAACAGTATTTGCTTTGCTTAAACAATGGACGTTCACATGTGAACAACTGGTTTCATAACTATTTAGTAGGAAACTATATTTATTCTATTCAAATAATGAATGTTCTTATGCAAACAACAATGTTAGAGAAACGCAATAGTGAGAATGCAATAACAGTATGTGTGAAACTGTTAGCATAGACTTGTTCTGTTTTCTTTATTTTGACAAAGAAACGTCAATTGGAATACTATTTTAAGATTGCAATCTGAATTAATGATTATTTCAAAATGTATGCACAAAACTTTAACATTTGTAGGCACATATATGTGTATGCACATAGACCTCATCTATGTACATACACATACTTGTGACATACCTTCTTTTGTTTTTAGTACATTTTTAAAAGGAAAATGCTTAAGATGATAAATAGAAAATAGTCATAAGAATGATATGACTAATTGTTGAATTACTTTGTGAATCATAAATATGATTTCTGCTTAGAGTATAAATTTGTATTCTTTCTTCTTTGAAGACAGTTGTGAAAGAATATTTAAAATACTTGAACAAAAAAGTGATACCTTAGTTGACTAGAGCATCTATGGGTAGTTGTTGTTAGAGGGTAGATAGCTATTATAGTAGAAAGTTACCTTCTGATACGAGTGTCAAAATGGAGTTCAAAGAGTATAGGTTTGTTTTATGAGAACCTATTGTTTGATGTTGTTGCAACACACTTATTATGCTTGGCCAAGCAATATAGTTCATTATGTATGTATGAATGAACTCTATGATTTCACTCTTTACCATTCCTGGCATAGATCTTGCAATTTCTTTTCTAATATATAGATAGAAATTGCATGTTGATGTTTGGGCACACACTAGATTCCACCTCGCAGATTACTCTCTTGCTAAACTTTTCGTGCAGGGTCGGGCATTCTTCAAGTTGAAAGAATACTAGGGAAGAATAAGCTTCGTGGTTGGGCAGTAAAGCGCTTCAACCATGTTCTCATCCACCAGTGGAGGAGAGTGTTGAAAAAGAACCTTAGTTGTTCTCAAGACTATTATAGTCTAAGATGTAACTTGATGTAATTCATTCTTGTACTTGATGTAATGTGTACAATGTAATGACTTTGTGGCCTTAGGAGCCAAGTCAAACCAAAATTATAATTTGACTTTTGAAGTGAATATAATAATCTTTGACTCATTTTAAATGGACATGTGTAGCTATGATTGACTTTAGCCACTAATTATGTCTTTTTAATTTGGAGTATATTCATGTGTCATTTACAATAATATTAATTAAGTAATAATTTGAATGGGTTATTACATTTGGTATTAGAGCTTAGGGTTCAACTCTAGGCCTTTTGAGTCTACCATAGTTGATTAGGGTAGTTGACCCTTCACACAAAATTGGAAGCTCTGAGAATTGACCAAACTTGAATTGAATGCAAGAATGGGAAGGTCAAAGGCAGGATGAAGAAAAGGTAAAACTATTAGAACCTCACGTAAGAATGACGTAAAGGAAGGAAACTCCAAGGCGGAGGTTCAATTAGAAATTATCGATGACGAAACTCTAGCTCAAGCTCTTACGCAACTCAAGCTAGAGAGAGGCTTGAAGATTGAGGAGAAGCAAACACCTAAGATCAAAAATCTTTCCGCAATCCGAGATTGGCCTCTAGGGTGTGGACCCAATGTACCCTTGTTGACTAAAGATGAAAAGGAGAGCCTGTGTGCTCAACTATCCTCTTTTGTAAAGTTTGATGTAAACTCAGATGATGACCCAGAGGAATGTCCTCTATCTAATATCGAGAAATAAAAATGATGTAACTCGAAGCCTATTGTAAATAAGGGTCTATTGACTCACCTTAAATATAAATAAAATTAAATGGTATTTTTTGGTGTGATCAATGAGAGACTCTAAAATGTGTGTTGCATGAATCTGTATGTCTTCTATGTTGAGGGATGTATGCATATGAAAATTATGAGATGTAGCATAAGAACATTTATTCGTAGAACCTTGTGTTGAGATGTGATGAACATGACTGTGTTGCAGGATAAGTTTAGGACAGCATGGTGACCACTAGGCAAGATGGGGGTGGTAGTGGTTCTAATAATAGACTAAACAAGAGACTGGAGCAAATTCTAGAGCTTCTAAATCGGCAAGAGTCTCACATGGATCTTATAGAGCAAGAATTCCAAGTGGCACATGAGGATCGGGACCGCAAGAATGCAGAAGGAAATCAAGGAGATGGTGGTCCAGGGGTAGGTCCATGAGGGGGAATTGAGGAAGAGCTTGGGAAAGACCTCAAAAGATTAGCACCACCCAAGTTTGATGGAAAGCCTATCGGAACATGAGATGAGGCTTGGATTATAGAAATGGAAAAATATTTTGGGCTCTGTAACCTTTCTGAAAAAATTAAGGTAGCATGGGCTACGTATTAGCTCTCAAGTGAAGCAGTGACTTGGTGGGATAATGAGAAATCAGAACAAAATCTCTAGCTTGCTGAGATCACTTGGGGACTCTTCCTCCAAGATTTTAGGAAAAGATGGTTACCGCAGCTTTTCTTTGACAAGAAAGTGATAGAATTTCAAAACTTAACCCAGGGAAATATGGCTGTGATTCAGTTTTGGGAAAAGTTCACTAATTTGTTCAAGTATGTGCCCCAGTATCAAGGAGATAAATGGTCTATATTCAAAAATTTATAATGGGACTTATACCCCACATAGGAGCTAAAGTGGATATGCACAAACCTCAAACCATGAATGAAGTTTTCCAAAAAGCCACCAAACAAGAACAAAAGTTACAACAATTATCCAATCTTCGTAGTGATTCAATTTCTAAGTCTCATTAGGGGAAGAAGAAATTTCATAAGGGAGACAGAAGCCTTCAGATCTGTAAACTCAAGAGGCCCGAAGAGAATCACAGGAGAAGGGTGAAGATGGTAATGGTGGAAAGAACAAGAAAGAAAACAAAGGCAAGGGAAAGGACGACCATAAGCAGAAGGGATTTAGGGAGTAGCCAAGAGGTCGCAAAGGGCCTTGAGATGGATGCTATACTTGTGGAGGCAACTATTAAGACTTCAATTTTCCTCAACAGTTGAAGTCGAGGAAGGAAGGAAGCTACTAGCAAACTCACCAGATCCATGCTGTAATGGATAACAGATAGGTAGAATATCAGGATTTTCCAATTCAACTAATGGGTAAGTGTTATCAATTTTTCTCACAGCTCAAATTGACAGAGTTTGTTATTCAAGTCCATTTTAAGGTGAAGAATTTCAGTTTGTTTCTGCAGATGTTTTAATCATTGCAAATATTTGAGTTTTAGAGTTCTTAAGAAGTGCAATGTGTTTTTAGTTGCCTTATATGATTTTGCAGCATTAAGTATTGCATAGAAAGTAAAAGAAGTGCTTTCATTTTGTCATTCATTCACAATGTTCCATACATTGTTTGCAAAAAGAGGAAAATACAAAATTGAACAAGTATTTCACAAATGTTGTTTTGTATTCATTGGAGTAAAAAGGAGAATCAAGTGTCCCACACAAGCCATGGGAGTAGCTAGAACAATGAATCACAAAGAATATTCTACGCTACTGAAGATTGAAAAGGAGAAAGAGCATGTAAGAAAGAACATAATTGTCAATGTCTGATGGTGTCTTCGAGTTGACTTCAAAGTTGTGCATCCTTGTTTTCGTGCTCCAAGTGAACCTACAAGTGGATGAAAGTTTTGTTAGATCTCAGAATATGAACATTCCTACATGATCCATCAATAGTAATGTAGAATACTGTCTATGATGCATTGAATCAACTGAGCAAAAAACAAGAGGAGTACAAGAGAATACCAAGGAGAACATATCATTTATTATTTTAATCTAACATTGTTTGTTTCTTGTGCAGGTATAGGAAAATCCATGTTGTATTTTTGTTTTGAATATCATAAAGCATGTGGTGTAAAATGGGCTCCCACAAGGGTTGAGACCCGACATGCTGCCCCTCAACATTCCACAGAGGGTTTTCAGTAAAGAAAAAATTCAATGTTACTCAAAGAGATATGCATTTGAAGGAGTACGTCCAAGTGCCATGAAAGCTCAAGCAAGTGACCATCTAGGGCAATCAAGTCTGATAATGCAACGAATTGAAAATCATAGAGGACCAATTGCTCAAGTGAATTACCATCAAGTGCATCATCACAAAATGTGATAGTGAGTTCAGGCATACATAATGCCCTGATTACAAATCAAATGATAATTGAAGCAAATGGAGAAGCTTCTAAGCATCAACAATAGTTGTTTTTATTTCAAAATCTTCCATGCAAAGAATAGTCTTACATCAACTATTGTTGCCCAGGAAAACAAAAATGCATGAAGAGTGCCAAAGCAAGTTTTGGTTCCATCAAGAAATGAGTTTACAAGTGGCTGCAAGTGAACTTCTAAAAGCAAAGGATGAATGGAAAAGAGGCATGGTTGACTCTGGGTACAATGCATCAAGTGTTTGAGTAAATGCAATGTGGAACAACATCATTCATGAAGGTAATTTGCAAAGCTTAAGTTGTTTCAATACTTTGATGTCATGAATGTGAAGGGGAATCTCATTGCATGATTCTATGTCCTCAATAAAGTATAAAATTGTGGTGAAAGTGAGAATAGATGTGCTTTTCCTAAGACATTCAAGTACATAGAAGGTGTGACAAGTGGCTGCAAATGAGCTACTAGAGGCATCATTGGAATGAGCAAAAATGTAGAACTCAAATATGTTACAGTACATTGACTCATGTTATAATAGGATTGAAGCTAAGTGAAGGGTGAAGTCTTAAGGAGTATCCTCAGGATGATCAAGTTTTGAGTTGAATGTAGCCTGGTACAGCATCATAAATAAAGAAATTTTTAGAATAAAGTAAGTTTTGCTTTAATATTTTCAATGTTGAAAACTTAAAGGAAAGTCATAGTACACTATTACATGCAAGTGTGAAGTTGGAAATGCACCTTTCTGGAGAATTCAAGTGCATAAAATGAGTGAAAACAAGCATCAAAGTGACCTACAAGAGTGCCACAATGGCTGA
This sequence comes from Sequoia sempervirens, assembly GCA_007258455.2. NCBI lineage: Eukaryota > Viridiplantae > Streptophyta > Pinopsida > Cupressales > Cupressaceae > Sequoia > Sequoia sempervirens. The sequence continues at coordinate 15,793 of VDFB02333071.1, forward strand.
ATGCAATGTTGCATGAGATGAAGTAAGTGCATTAATATACAATAGTGAACAAGTGTGTACATCAGCATAGCAATTGAATCATTCTAAATAGTGAATGAGAAAAGCCCTAAAAAATTGTTTGAGTGCTATTGTGTTGGTGCATTTCAAGCAAACAAGTGCAAGGAAGTGAATTGAATTGTGCAACTAAGAGTAAATTCTAAGCAGAGCAAGTCTACATCTTGAGAGTAAGCATGGTAAAAAGAATTCAATGCATTCTGAAAGTGAACAAATGAAGTGATAGTGGTGAACATACACATTGGAGTTCTTTTGTTTTTCAAAATAGTGGTTTATGCTCTCAAACCCATGACCTAGAAAGGGTATTTCCTCTTCATAAATCTCATACCCACTTAGGGTTTTGAATTCAAAATGCAAATACAAGGAGAAATAGCAAAGGTTCAAGCTCTTGCCAACAGATAGTCTCTCAGAATATGAAGAAATCAAGGCTATTGGCCGCGGCCATGAGGGGTTTTGAAAACCCATAAAATGGAGAACTTTCATTCAAAAAATGTTTTCATTTAACAATGATATCATTTGCACATCATGGGTCGAGCCCATAGTCATCTATTTTGCAGAAATAGAAGAGTATTCATAGCATGGTCATGGCCTATATAATGGCTAAGCTTAGAAGACACACAGTTCAACATCATTTTTATGAGAAAAGCTTGAATAAAGCTTTTATTTAAGAGCGAAATACCTTTAAGAATGGAGGAGAGTTTACCTTCAATGTCGATGTGGAGAAGCTCATCAAATCCCACAGACAAAGCACTTTTAGAAGCTCGAACAAACTCTCATATGGCAGCCACAATGAATGACAAGGGGTGTCGACACGATAAAAACACAAAATGCATAAAAAACCACAGTCATGGTCGCGACCTAGAGGCCTATTTTCTCTTTCAAACAAAGTCAAAGGTGCATTAAAATGCAAACAAATAACTTACCAGTGATTGTAGAGGAGGGCACGACAAAATGGAGAAGAAAAGAGCTTGATTGGTGGTGTCCAAGCTTCAAACCCTAACTCCCATGGCGACACCCAGCAAAGCCCCATTTTCCACAATTTGGTTGATGCAAATGATAACCAAAAAATGTGTTTGGAGGCGGTTTTGTGGCTAGGGTTTTCCCCATGCCCTAAGTCAAATGTGATTTTTATCACATTATTTTGTTTTTCCAAACACTTTATTAATGCCTTGTTGCCTAGGTCGAATGACTTAGGCATTTTTTTTGTGATTTTTAAAGAAAATCATATTTGAAGCCACACACATTGCCCTCTCACTACGGTAAGCTCTTCAATGCCTTAGAAACATTTGATGCCATGAACTTTTCCTTAGGAAAAATTGAATGATGACTCTAGGCCCTCTGATTTTGCCTAAGTCTTGAATGTCTTAGAGTTTCCTTGGAGTCCAAATCACTATATGTGCTAAAGGGGGCCACAAAATTTTATGATTTTTTACATAGAAAAATCAAGATTATTCAAGGCCTTAGTGTGATATTTTGATTTTTTGCACAAAATTGCAAAAAATCAGAATGTTCAGAGATACACTGTAAAAATCAAATGTAATCAGGCTTTCTATTTTTGTTTCCTGAAACTGCAAGCTGTAAAACACTGATTAAGCAATATTTCTATAAATTGCTTAGTTAGTTGTTATTTAAATGCAGTTAGATGATGCACATTGAGTTGACAACAGAACTTGCCATTTTGAGTTGAGTTCTTGGGCGGATTGGGAAAGAAGGTGACAAATTGAAGTTTTTATTTTCAGTTTCTAGCTGTTTGCACTTGTTTTGGAAGACTTTTTGGATGGACCCTTTGGAGATGGAAAGTTTCCATATTTTTGAGGTAGTTTGGAGCAAATTTTTGACACTATTTTCTAGGCTTTTGCTTGAGCTCGAAAATGCATAATGACTTACTTTTTGGAGAGGCAGTGGGCCAAATTTTTCTATTTTCATCATGGATGTCACTTGGAGGCTATATAGTTTTAGAAATTTGAATTTCTCAGGGTTTAGAATTATGTTTCTTGCTCTCATATGCATTACAGAGAGTTTTGTAAACTTTTGAATCATATTTTGATGTCTTACTCCTTCAATTTCAATATAAGCAGTAGAGTTTTCCTTTCCCTTTCTCTTGTCATGTTCTTACAGTGATAATTTGATGATTGTTTGTGATTCAAAATAGTGAATCCTTCTATTATCTTATTATTGTGGGTTGTAGGCAAGAATTGCAGATAGTTCAGGTTGCATATTGTATTCAATGGTCTACGAGTCTTTATGCAAAACACTATTGAGCTAAATGTCTTGAGTTCGATTGTGAGAGCTAATATTTCAAGAGAGGTTGTTGTGAGTTAAGTTCTGTCAGAATCTTTGAATATCTAGTTGATCATCTTTAGCTGTAGGTTTCATTTTCAACCTTCTTTCTGCCCCTTTTCCTAAGAAAGTTCATAGGTTAGGTGATTAGCTAGAGGGAACCAGCCCACTCTGGAGATTTGCTCTCACCAATTGATTAACCCACAAATCAAAGAGTGTTTCCATGTTGCAACAGGATAGCCAAGCCTAGCTTGACTGAGGGTGCAATCCTAGTTGCCAACGGTAAGCTCTATGGCCAATCTATCTCTATCTTAATCGATACTGGAGCTACTGAATGTTTTATAGATCTTAGACTAATATCTAAGATACCCATTAGACCTGGATACATGAAAAATTCATGGACAATCTAGTATGGTAATCGAGTAGAGCAAAGGGAAGATACTTGTCTCTTTTACAGTGAGTTAGAGCTTCCAAGCTTTCAAACTTAGGTCAACTTGTATGTGGCACCCTTAGGCTCATATGATGTAATTTTGGAAATAAATTGGTTAACTAAGCATAAGGATTTAGTGAACTATGAGGATAAGGTGGTCAACTGTTTGGATGATTATGGAAACCCAGTTGAGGTTTGTGGAATGTAGAGACCCTTAGAACTTAGATAGATTTTTGCAATGCAGCTCAAGAAGGCTTGTCGAAAGGGGTGTGAAATTTATGCAGTGCATGTTAGTAATCCTGACAACACGTCGTATTTAGATGACTATCCTATTCTCAAGGAGTTTCAAGACATATTCCCTGAAGAACTTGCGGAGTTGTCTCCGAAGCGGGAATTCAATTTTTCTATTGACCTAGTTCCAGGAGCTGAGCCTCAATCCAAGGCACCTTATCAGATGACCACTATAGAACTCTATGAGTTGAAGGCTCGACCAATGGAATTATTGGATAAGGGACTCATAAGACCCAGTGTGTCACATTGGGGAGCGCTAGTTATTTTTGTGAAAAAGAAGGATGGAACTTTGTGTCTATGTATAGATTATTGGATGTTGAACAAGGTTACCATCAAGAACTGGTATCCACTCTCGAGGATTGATGAATTATTTGATCAAATGAAGGGAGCGATAGTATTCTCCAAGATATATCTCAAGTCAAGGTACGATCAATTGAGGATTAAGGAAGAAGATATTCCGAAGACTGCATTTAGAACTCGGTATGGACATTACAAGTTCACAGTGGTATCTTTTGATTTAACTAATGCACCAACAACCTTTATGAACCTCATGAATAGTGTATTTAGAGACTGCTTGGATGACTTTGTTCTAATCTTTATTGATGACATCCTAGTCTACTCAAGGACGATCAAAGAGCGTGATAGACATTTGAGGATAGTTTTTCAGCGACTAAAAGGAAACTCTTTGGGAAGTTCTCCAAGTGTTCATTCATTTGATCAAGATAGAGTGCACTATTTGGGCCATATCATTTCAATGGAAGGATTCTCCGTAGACCCCGAGAAGATCAAGGAGATCGTGGAATGGCCAGTGCCTCATAATGCGTCAGAAGTCTATAGCTTCATGGGCCTCGCAGGATACTATAGGAAGTTTGTGCAAGGGTTCTCCTAGATTGCATCTCCTATTACGTCACTCTAAAGGAAGTGAACGCGGTTTGAATGGATCGAGAAATGCAAGTAGGCATTCCAAGTCCTAAAGGAGAGGCTCATTATAGCACCAATGTTGACTATTCCTAATCCTAATGGGAGATTCATAGTGATTATAGATGCCTCCGGAGAGGGATTGGGAGCAGTATTAATGCAAGACGGACAAGTGGTGGCATATGAATCAAGGAAGCTTAAGAAGCATGAAGCGATCTATGCACCTCATGATTTGGAATTGGCGGCCATAGTTCATGCCTTTCAGATGTGGAGGAATTACCTTTTGGAAAAACCATTTGAACTCAAGGCATACCACTTGGGTTTGAGATACATATTTACCCATCCAAACCTTAATACGCGGCAAAGAAGGTGGTTGGAATTCCTTAGTGAGTGTGACTTTGGAATTGAATATATAAAAGGGAAAGAGAATAGGGTGGCTGATGCTCTTAGTAGATGAAGATATATGATAGACATGATCTCAACAAGGTCTAACTTGAGGCAGAAGGTAATTCAAAATATGTCAGGGGATGAGCACTATAAAAGAGTGAAGAGCGCCCTAGCAGCAAATCCTTCAAATCATCAGTTCGATAGGTACGAGATCAACCTAGATGGTATTTTGAGATACCAGAGAAGAATGTATATTCCAGACTCTGGAGAGCTGAGAAAGTTGATTTTAGAAGAAGTTCACAATGTAGCTTATTCAAGACACCCTAGAGTATCCAAGATGATCACAGAGTTGAAGACTCTGTACTTTTGGCCTAAACTCAAGATGGATGTAGTGGAGTACATAGCCAGATGCTTGGAGTGCCAACGAGTCAAAGCTGATTATGCACACCCAGTCAGGTTATTGTATCCTCATGACATACTTGAGTATAAATGGTAGGTGATCAGTATGGATTTTGTACAAGGGTTGTCATTGAGCAAGAATAAGCATGATGTTATCTTGGTCATGATTGATAAGTTGACTAAGGTTGTGCACTTCATTCTAGGAAACCTTAAGGATGGATCATTGACCCTGGCTAAGAAATTTATCCAGGAGATCTTTCGCTTGCATGGCGTGCCAAAGACTATCATTTCTAATAGGGACACATGGATGACCTTAAGGTTTTGGATGACCTTGAATGTGGAATTGGGGACTAAATTGAATTTCAGCTTGGCTTATCATCCTCAGACTAACGGGCAGACAAATAGGGTGAATTAGGTAGTTGAAGACCTCCTCTGAATGTATTGTATGGACCAACAATATAGGTGGGAAGGATATTTTCCTTTGGTATAATTTTCTTACAACAACTCTTATCATACATCCTTAGGCATGACACCATTTGAAGCCTTGTATGGGTAGAAGTGTTGTACCCCCATCAGTTGGGATAAATCGAAGGATAGGATCATAGTAGGACCTTAAATGCTTAAGGAAATGGAAGAGCAAATGAGGGTCACTAAGAGTAGATTGAAAGAGATGAAAGATCGATAGAAGAGCTATGCTGACAAGAACTGAACTCTTAGACAATTCGCAACAGGGGACAAAGTTTTCTTGAGAGTTAAACCTCATAAAAGCTCTATTGCTTTTGGAAAGTCTTCCAAATTGGCCCCAAGATATGTGGGACTGTTTAAAATCTTGAAACTGATTAACCCAGTTGCTTATAGACTACCTCTACCACCTTCTCTAGCATGACTTCATAATGTGTTTCATGTTTCCTTGCTTAAGCCATATCATCCTGATGTGACTCATGTGCTTGACTGGTAATCCTTGCAAGTACAGGATCTAGGAGTGGTGCTAGTGGAGCCCATTAGAATCCTGGATAGACATAACATTAAGTTACATAGTAGAGATATTGCTCAATTTAAGGTCCAATGGGATCAGTACTCAGAGGACAGTGCTACTTGGGAGGATGCAGAAGAAATAGAACACTCCTTTCCACATTTTCTTTCTTGAAAAAGAAACTCAATGATTTTGTTTGAAATTTTTTGGAATGAGATACTATGGTATTTCATGCTTTAAAATTCTGATGTTGAAATAGACATATATTTTGATCTGATGTTGAAATAGACATATATTTATGATGTGATGTTGAAATAGACATATTTTGATCTAATGTTGAAATAGACATATATTTTTGATCTGATGTTGAAATAGACATATATTTATGATGCAATGTTGAAATAGACATTTTGATGTGATGTTGAAATAGACATATATTTTGATGTGATGTTGAAATAGACATATATTTTGAATTTGATGTTGAAATAGACATATAATTTTGATGTGATGTTGAAATAGACATGATTTTTTGAAATTTGATATGATGTCCTTTTATTTAACTAACTAGACATCAGGACGATGTCTCTTCCAAGGGGGGAAGGATGTCATATAACCAAATTTTATTACATATTTATCATAATATGGTAAATTGAATTATTGAAGAAATTCAATTAAATAATAAATGGAGATCCTAGAATATTGAAAATCGAATGAAAGAAGTTGACTGATGTTGAATTTGTGAATTTTCAAAAATTTATTTTGGTAAATTGAATTATTGAAGAAATTCAATTAAATAATAAATGGAGATCCTGGAATATTCGAAAATCAAATGAAAGAAGTTGACTGATATTGAATTTGTGAATTTTCAAAAAAAAAAATTACATGTTACCAAGAATTGAACATTACTGATCAATTTACAAGTGCAAGTGTGTGCAGTTGTAGGGTGATAGGTTGAAGGACGAGAACACGGTTGAACTAGGATTGTTTAGCGGGATCGAATGGTAAGCCAATTGGAATCTAGGTGCACACACCACAATGGCATGATGACTTGCATTTGAATGAATCTGCATATATAAGAGAACACATTTTTCTTAGTTCGAATTGTTTCGGTGCTTGAAAATGAATGGTTTGTAGATTTAATTTTCTATTCAAACTTTGTGATTTGAAGGAAACGAAAGTGAACATTGTAAAGAAAATTCTTTACTTTAGTGTAGAAATATATATATACAGATGCTCGAAATGAAAAGTCAAGTTCTTTATTTTAAAAGATCTAGTGTATGAAACCTAAAAGCCATTCCAAAACAAGCAATTTGTACAAGAATGCATATATATATATATATATATATATATAAATACATGGTAGATGTGAATGAAATTATATTTAAATACACACACACACACATATATATATACATATATATACATATAATTGTATACATATTCAAATTTACATCGAATTCAAGTTGATAATAGATATTCTAAATTGATCTGTTTGAAATGAAGAAGATATCATAAGGAAAATCCACTAAGGACGTGGACTGCCACCACTTAAATGTTAATAATAAAAAATTTAGAGGTGGCCAACGGTATGGCAATATCACCATCACCAAAAAAGCATGCAAAAAACTATTGTATTTATCCTTTGGGTGATATAGTCGCATGAAAAAGTAGACAAAAGGTGACGAATTAGGAAAATTCGAAAGGAAAAAAGCAAAGGATGAACTCAAACAGGGAAACATCAGGGGAACGCCACCAGAAGTTCAATTGGTGGTAAATTGATTCCCTCTTTTTGCATAAACATTAGTTATAATGCTATTATTGAATCAAGCAAGAAATAAAATTTCTTTTCACTATATGATTTCATAGTGCAGTATAATGTGTGGTCATTGTCTGTGTAATATATCGGCCTTGGGTCGAATGTGTTAAGGTCGCCAACCCACTATGTGGTAATAGCATGGCCTACAACCTGGTAGTAGGAAAGTATAATGTATTTTAAGCCTTTGCGGTTGTGAGTAAGGTTAGGCCAAGGCTTGAAGCCTTATTGGCTCAGCCATCATCTATAATATACAAGATAAATGCTTAGCCTTATGTAGGATATCAAAATTTATTTTGATCTACTGTATGTGTTCGTAAATATAAACCTTGAGAAGGATCATTTTTGATCTTGTGGAAGGGGTATGTTCCCCTGCATTTTACTTGTATTTTGTTTAAAGCTTAATGTCGATGGGTCGATACATGTAATCGGCTTGAGAAAAGCTCTTAGAGCTTTGCATATATGTATAATTCCTTTTAATAGGGAAGCCGACTTGTTCTATAGGAACGATGGAAAGGTTTCTAAGTTAGAGAAACACCAAGCCTTACTTGGCACGAACTAGTGTGGATGGGTTGACCTTTGAATGTGAAGGGTATAGATGAAAGCCCACATGTTTAATATTTCTACATGCATGGAACAAAACTGAAAGCCATCTTGGGCAATTTCAATATATGCCTTAGATGTTTAGAAGGAAGACACCCGACCATTGAAATTGGTTTATCTAGAGCAACTGAAGTTTATTTTGTTGCAACCTGAAAAGGCATGTGTATTGTGGAACCTGAACCTTCTATGTTTCCTTGGCTGAGATATTTACTCAAGAAGTTCATCGACAAACTTGTTGAACTTAGTTTTCTTTATGCTAATCAATTGCTTATTGAATTTCTAGTAAAGAAAGTGTCCAAGATTTGAATAATAGACATTTTGTCCCTATGTATGAAACTGGGCTATTTGGTTGTTTATTTTTAGATCATAGTGAAAAACCCATTTTGTTGTCAAACAAAGAATAAATATCTGAAAAGTGATCCTATAGCATGTAAACAACTTGAAGACGACAAACAGAGCAAACGATAATATTTGTCTTTAAATGTTACTATTTAGTTTGAAACAGTATAATGTTGATGTAAATAGTGGATATTCTTTTGCAAACAAATTTGTTTTGTTAAAAAGTTATCTTTATAGCTCAAAACATCATGTTTAATAACTGTTTAGTAGGAAATAGTACATGTTCTATTTAAACAATGAATGTACCTATGTGAACAAATTGCTTTATAACTATTTAGTAGGAAACAACATTTCTTTTGTTCAAACAATGAATGTACATATGTGAACAACTTGCTTTATAACTGTTTAGTAAGAAACAATATTTCTTTTGTTCAAAAAATGAATGTACATATGTAAACAACTAGTTTTACAACTGTTTAGTACGAAACAGTATTTACTTTGCTTAAACAGTGGACATTCATATGTGAACAATGGGTTTCATAACTGTTTAGTAGGAAACGGTATTTATTCTGTTCAAACAATGAATGTTCTTATGTAAATAGCAATGTTAGAGAAACACAGTAGTGAGAATGCAATAACAGTATGTGTGAAACTGTTAGCATAGACTTGTTCTATTTTCTTTATTTTGACAAAGAAACGTCAATTGGAATACTATTTTAAGATTGCGATCTAAATTAATGATTATTTTAGAATGTATACACAAAAATTTAACATTAGTAGGCACATATATGTGTATGCACATAGACCTAGTCTATGTACATACACATACTTGTGACATACCTTCTTTTGTTTTTAGTACATTTTTAAAAGGAAATGCTTAAGATGATAAGTAGAAAATAGTCATAAGAATGATATGAATGATTGTTAAATTACTCTATCAATCATAAATCTGATTTCTGCTTAGAGTATAAATTTGTATTCTATTTCTTCTTTGAAGACAGTTGTGAAAGAATATTTAAAATACTTGAACAAAATAGTAATACCTTAGTTGACTAGAGTACCTATGGGTAGTTATTGCTAGAGAGTAGATAGTTGTTATAGTAGAAAGTTACCTTTCGGGACGGGTGCCGAAATGGAGTTCAAAGAGTATAGGTTTACTTTACCAGAACCTATTGTTTTTTATTGTTGCAACACACTTATTAGGCTTGGCCAAGCAATATAGTTCATTATGCATGTATGAATGAACTCTATGATTTCACTCTCTATCATTCCTAGTATAGATCTTGCACTTTATTTTATAATATATAGATAGAAATTGCATGTTGATGTTTGGGTACACACCAAATTCCACCTTGTAGATTGTTCTCTTGTTAAAAATTTTGTGCAGGGTCGGGCATTCTTCAAGTCAGAAGAATACCGGTGAAGCGTAAGCTTTGTGGTTGGGATGTAAAGCGCTTCAACCATGTTCTCGTCCACCAATGGAGAAGAGCGTTGAAGAAGAACCTTATTTGTTCACAAGACTATTATAGTCTAAGATGTAACTTGATGTAATTCATTCTTGTACTTGATGTAATGTGTACAATGTAATAACTTTGTGGCCTTAGGAGCCAAGTCAAACCAGAATTATAATTTGACTTTTGAAGTGAATATAAGAATCTTTGACTTATTTTAAATGGACATGTGTAGCTATGATTGACTTTAGCCATTAGTTATGTCTCTTTAATTTAGAGTATATTCATGTGTCATTTACAATAATATTAATTAAGTAATAATTTTGGATGGGTTATTACAGTTTTCCATCAATTTAGAATCCTTTACTTTATCAACATCCATATAACAAAGAGCTTCTCCCACCTTTTCATCTTAGAAACAAAAATCTAGAACTTCAAATAGAGGATTACTCTATACTTTGAATGGTTCATCAAAAACAAATAGAGGATTAGAATTTTTGCATCATTTTGATTCCTCTTTTCTAACCAGGATATTACCTTGCTCCTCCAAGTCAAGTTGTAAATCAGTAGATTGTTTAACACTCAAAGGTCTTACCACCACTTCATCCTCAAAAATAGAGTTTTTCTCTTCTTCATTAGTCATGTCCAAAATTTCACAATCAGGACTATAAAAGGTAAAAGTGTCATATTTTGGGGTACACAGAGAAACTAGTAATTGATTTTTCTCACAAAGGTTGCAAGGAACCTCATCAACTATGTAGGAACTAGGGAAAAGAGGTTGCCATGCAAAAGCATGTCCTACCTAGGGTAAATAATCCTCATCTTCACTTGATGAGCTAAGGTCCTCCTCTGTCCTAGTAGTGCTCAAATTATATACTTGAGCATTCCAAACCTAATTTATATTCTTTCCATTTTCCTTTCTATCACTCTAGAAGTGTGAAGGACCCAAGACTGTCAGATTCATGCTTTCAACAGTAGGTTGAGACTGATTATTACTATACTAAGAATTTGAATACTTCCAAACAAGTGATTCATGAGTAGAAACAGGCTCCCTAGCATAGTCTCATTAACCTCGCGACGATTAAATAATCTTTAATACTCACAACTTCACATTAGGCTTGTTCAATTCCACAAAAAATTTCCCTTTGAAGAATTTAAAGCAGAAGTAAATATGTGAAACCAGATTACCTTTCTGGGTTGATTAGGCACCATAATTCGTTGAAGCTCTCGATTGAAATGGTAAACAAAATATCTCATATATTCTCCTTCTTCTTTTACGATCTGAAAGAACTATCAGAGTAAAGCGAGAACATTGACAACATCTTTGAATCGTCTAAGAAATTTCCTTTCCAAAATATTCCAACTAGTTATACATCCTTTTTCTAGCTCCCTAAACCATTTGATCACACTGTCAATTAGGCTATCAATAAAAAAGTCTCAAAAAAACATCTTCTTCCTGAATTCCTAGGATTCCACTTATGACAGTCATGGTCGAAATGTGTTCTTCAGGGTCTTGAAAGTCTTTACTAGAAAATTTTGGAAAGTGTTTTCTTGATCCATATGGCAGGTCATTACATTGAGATAGGGCTAGTAGTCTAATACAATTACCCTAGGCATTTGAATCCATGGATTATTCAGAGTCGCCAACTCCATGATGGAGTAAAAGGAGATGAAAACCCCTAGGTCAATTCCTAGGTGGCGATTGAGTTGGAGGAGGGTTCTGGCATTGATTAGGACATTGATTAGGATGACAAGGTGGATTATCATAGTAGAAAAATATCGGCTTAGGGGGACATTCAACCACATGTCTGGGTGGTCATCGAGCCCGTTCTTCTTCTTCTTCTGAAACAAAGTTATCCCACATATAATCTGTAGCACTCCTTTTGTACCTCCAAGCAAGTGTATTTAATTATGAAATGATATCTTCTTGTTCTGCCTACATCCAATCTAAATCAGGTTGAAGTATAGGAAAAATATTCTCATGCGGGAGTACCATTTTGTTGTATGGCCTAGTAGCAACCTGTTAAAATTATATTTCAAATTTAATTTCCCTAGTAGAGTCGCCAAAAATTTGTTAGCAAATGGATTGACGCTTTAATTATAAGGTCTAAAGACTAACTCTATTGCCTAAGGGTGCTTTGGGCCAACACCGCTAACAACTCTGGAAAGGTCACAATTGCATTTGTGACTTTCCTCTGAATTTTAGAGATACATCTCCCTCGTATGATTTGATTTGTTCTGGGTATGCTTTTAACCAGAAAGCATAAAAAGAAACTAACATTAACTCATAAAAATGAAATTAATGTGAGTAGACTAAAGAGACCACAAACCATTAAGCACAAAGACAAACAATTAATGATCATTAGAAAGGAATATCAATAATCTAATATGGTTGCAATAAATGAACACAATGTTGAAAGGATGTCCCACACAAAGAACATGCTCAAATCACCCACACAACACACAGATTGGTACAGTGAACATCATACTCAAGACTTACAACTCATAGACTATAAGTTCTTGCAAACATGAATAAATTTAGGGAAAATGGAAATAGAAGTTGTTCCCCTTCCTTTGTTACAACATAGTGTAATTCAAGAAAATTCAAACCCTTTTAGAGTCATTTCCATCCAACATATAGGGAAGCAATTTCTCCCAATCTTGGCGATTACCAAACGATTGCCAAGTATAGCTGTAGTTTCTTGCCAACTCATCACACACCCTAGAAACCAATGAATGTAGGCACATTAATGATTAGGAATAATCATAATTATATTTTCCATTAATACAATCTTTGATAGTCATACAAAATGCTTCTTGCTTGGAATCTCACCCCGTGGTAGTCAGATTTACAATTGGTGCAATTCAGTGTCGAATTAAATGACCAATCCATACCAACACAAGATCACACATGCAGACTATCAAGATAGAGAGACAACTTGGAAATTTAAATAAATTCTCATCACATCAGCATTCAACTTACACCACTTCACGGTCTTTTCAATTGTCAAGTCTCGATGAGATCCAACTCAGATATGCCTCTCTTAATTTCTATAAATTCGCTAGAAATATCCATATTTAGCCAATCCAAATGACATCCTAAAAATGGCGAGTGCACAAAGTGATGGTGTTTCAATGAATGACTTCATTGCAATTGAAGAAGTTGAGTGTATCCCTTTCTTCAGACTGATGTCATATCAGTTGAGGGAGGTCTTCATCATTCAAAGTGAAGTGGAGGAAAAATTACTACATGATATCCTAGGAGAGAGATTCTTGAACCAGGTTCATGTGCATAACCATGAATCTTGGAACATTTCATTTATAATGTGGTTCATACTTCTGGGCGACATGATTGGGGAATAAGGGCAACAAAACGTTTGGTTCAGCTTGAATACTTGCACAGAGTGAATGTTGCCATCGAAGGACTCAGTCATTTTCCCAATACTAGACTCATGGGAGATGCTATCTACATTGCGATTGCAACCCAACAGGAGGTCATAGAAGTAGTGACTCTCCTTCATGCGAGTATTGCGGAATGACATGATACTGTTCACCTAGTTCCTACAATCTCACAAGAACTTGTTGTCACCAACTTAAATTAAGCATCTCTAGAAGGTGGTGGAGGGAATTCATTTGCTAATGTTTGTTTTATGTACCTGAGAAATTTTGTTTTGAAAAACCCTTAATTTTGTAATACAAATGCCAAATTTTGTAAACACCGATTATATAAATATAAACTTTTTGGTATCTTGGTGTTCTTTTCTTTCAGAGTATTTATATGCTTCAATTACATTCTTTATCTGGTAATGGCATTCACTTGTATTGATTTCTCTATATATGGGAGCTCTATAGTTACACACTTTTTAACTAGCCATTAGTTTGGTATTATTAGCGCTCATTATGGTAGTTCTAATAAATTCCTTGGAATCTTCTGAAGTTAGGGAAACCTGCACCTTTATCACCTTTTCCCTTTTTTGAGAATGGCACCCTTTAAGTTGGCGGGATAAGGAGTTCACGAAACCCTGGCGAGGACCGCCAATAGTTTTTGAACTTATCAAAAACCACATCAATGCTTGAAATTTCTTAACCTTTCCCTCACTAGTGGACTTTTGAAAGAGTTATAGAACATTAAGTACGAACCACCAACATTTGGAACTCTAAGACTCAAAGCTTCACAAAGTGTTTCAGTATTTCAAAAAGTTATAAAAACTTAACAACCTACCGCCCACACAAGATAATGAATAAGTTTAAAAGGGAGAGTGATGTAAGAGAGAGTTAGGATAACTTGGGGGACACCTGCTAAAGTTAGTAAAACCTGAAGAAATACCGCCAAGATCAAGACTTAGCAAAATTTTGAGTAGGGGCAAATATTTTTTAAGGGCGATGACCAAAAATCAGAATAACATATAAATAATTTATTTAATGTTAATGACTTATAATAAAATTTATATTTTTAAATAGTTTAATTAATCAAATTTGTTTATTATATTTGAAATATGATTTTTTTTAGTCTATTAAAATTATATAAAATGATTTAGAGAGTATGATATATAATTATGAAACATTTTGTATTAATATTTAATGTGATTTGTTTTGATTATAAGGGAAAAATAGGTTTTGAAGGGACCCAAAACCCTTTACAACTATAGGCACAAAATGTTGCTTAAAAGATACTACACTAGACAACTAGCAACATCCAAAACCCAAAACCACAGGAGATACAAATAGTTGCTCCAAGGATAAACAAAGAAGAACAATAGCCAAACAACCACAAGTTAGTTTTCCTTTTAATGTGATTTGTTAACAATTAATCAAAAGTTAGTTTGCCTTTTCTCTATCTCTCTTTCATTTTGTATCTCTTATATTTTTGTCTCTCATACTTTATCTTTCTTTGTCTATTATAATAGTTTTATATTTATATTTAATAATTTTTACTATAAAATATAATATATATTAATAAATATAATTATATTATAATTTATTTTGTACTATATATAAATCTATTCATTAAAAAATATTATAATAATTTGAACATTTAATTCCATTCATTTAATTAACATATAAGTATAACTTAAAACATCTCAAATAGTTTTTTTGTTAACAAAAGAGGTATCCTCATGACACAGTCCAACGTCTAAGGGGGCGAGACTAGTCCCCTATTGGGGTCCCAATAGCCCACAAGCCAATCGGGTAAACTTGGGAACAGAGTCAAACCCAAACCAATGGGGAGCAAACACACAGCCCAAGCCAACTTTGCTATCGTGTAGGCTAAAAAAAACCAACTCAAATAGTTATTTTCAATATTTTAATCTATTAAATTTTTTTTATCATGTTAAAGCGTTAGTCCTGTAAAAGCGTCAGTTTGTTACTCGGGTGATAACTAGGGGTTTTCTTCCTGGTTCTTTCCCACCAATATGCCCGCCTAAACCAGGGTTTTGTAAAAAATTATTACTATTAATATATATATGGTGGCTTGCCACTTTTGCCCAAAAAAAAATAAAAATTTATCATGTTAAAAATACCTCAAATAATTAATAACAATAAACTTTTAATATTTTAATCATAATGATAGAGATAGAATAAAATTGAACATGTTTTTAAATTTGACCAATAAAAAGTAAAATCTTTATAATGATAAAATATCATCTTAAAATTTTATTCATTTAAATCCCAAATGCTAATGCTAATTCTAAATCTAATTATCACCCTTATCCTAATTCTAACTCTAAACATAATTATAATTCTTTTTAATATGAAAATATTTAGAGTTGTAATTATAATTAAATTATTAATTATAAAATTAAAGTTATAATTAATTATTTAGATTAGAATTGTCTCAATTAATAATTATTTGATTAAAAATTAAAAGAATTATTAATTAAGATTAGGATTATAATATAATTGATTCAAACATTTATTGTTATTTTATAATTATTTTAAATTTCAAAATAATATTAATAAATTAGAATTATATTGTATATATATTTTAATCCCAAAATTGAATAATTCTATAAAAAAATAATCTATATTTTAAATTATAATTAAAAAATTAAATCTTACTTTAAATAATTTTATACATTCTGATTAATTATAACCCAAATTTTAATTTAATTATAAATTATATAATTATAATTATAACTTGATCTATAGAATCATAATTATAATAATAAACATAATCTTTATTTGATACATAATAATTATTATTTTAAGCTACTAGTTTTAATAATTAAAATAATTAATTATAAAGTATGAATGTCACTATATAATTCATTAAAATTTAAAAATTATGAAACAATATAAAAATAAATTCAACTATTTAATCATTAAGAATAAAATTTTGATGGCGAGTTGGACAAACCCTAGCGATTGCAATTTTGGAGAGTGAACAACCTGCAACCCTAGCGCTTGAAATTTATGCACATTCACGGCCCCACGGCCCCCTCCAAGGCCCCACAAATAGCTTAGATGGTGGACATTGTTTCCCCCAGATTGCTGAATCTGAAAGCCTAAGGAATGAAGAAAAAAGCGAGGGAACATGGAGCCCTCGAAACAGACAACTGCAAGTCTTTGAATAGCTCAGAAAATCTCGCGGCTATGGATGATTTGAACACTTTGGACACCTAGTCAGCCCCAGTTGAGAGCCCCAAAGAAACTCAAGAGCCTGTGAGTCCTCAACAAAAAAGAGATAGCCCCAACACATCTCCCCTGTCTGGAAGTGAGTGTAGCAGAGACACCCAGAATGCTAACCTCTCAAACAATTATGGTGGCAATAATGAAGGTAAGGCCATTACCTTTGAATTACCAGATGATATCACAGACGTTATTTCTGAACATAAAGCTTGGACAATAATTTTGTTTTTCCTGAGAGGAGTTCCATCTAAACAAGATTTTTTCAAATGGACACGCAACACATGGGAAACAAAGGGCTGGATAATATAATCATTCAAGGGCCTGGGTAGGGGCTATGTTGCCTATACTTTTGTCAACTTAGAACATGCACAAACAGTCCTACAATACGATTCATGGATTGTTTGTGGACAGAATTGTTATGTTCAAGCCTAGGATATTGACTTTCTTCCTGAAGGCATATCAAAATCCAAATACCCGATGTGGGTTGAGTTCTTGTTTCTGAGCCTTGCCTCTCGTCCCTTCATGAATGAAATTGCTTCCCAACTAGGCAGGGTGTTATGGTGCAAAAACAACATTGATAAATGGTCCAACCTTCATGTTCAACCCCGTGCTTGCATTGAAATGGACCTCACTCAGCCCCTTCCAGATACCATTAGGCTTGTTGGACTAGGTTTTGAATTTAATCAACAGATCTCTTATTTGAAAAAACCAAATGCTTACTTCTATTGTCACAAAGAAGGTCATCTTATTCAAGATTGTCCTATTCACAAACCACACCCTATGCCTCCGACCTCTTCTAGCTCTCTCCCTGCCAATCCCTCCCCCTCTGCTACCCCACCAAAACCCCCTTTTGTCTCTACTTCAACACCTTCTACCTCCACGCACCCTCCCTCTTCCATCCTCCACCCTATTGTAGCCCCTTCCTCTCCTCCTCAACCACAGTCTTCCCTTGGTTCACCCTCCTTCAAAGATGTTGCATTGGGTGACAACGCTAGGGCTACTAAAAGATTGAAGGATTCCACTTCCTCCACCAATCATTCATGTTCTGATCAGATTTCTCCTCACAGGAAACTCCTTCCTTGCATACACGTTCTCGTTCTCGATCCTCTTCTCATGAAAAGTCTATTCTGACATACTCATTAGCTTCTCAAGCTTTCCAATCTAAAAATCAGTTCAATGTTCTCTTGGTGGATGAGGAAACTCTTCCCGACTTGTCCCAATGAATTGTAACATCCAGTCTTGGAATGTGTGAGGATTAACAATCCCCTCTCAGAAATATCCTGTTAGACAGTCTATTCAAACTAATCACTCAGATATTATCATGTTGCAAGAAGTGAAAGTCAATGGTATCCGTCTAAAAGCCACTCTTTCATCCATTTGGCAAGAAGCTATCTTTTTTCACACCAATCACTGTGATGGTTGTGGAGGAGTTGTTTTAGGCCTTGCCCCTTGGCTTGCAAAGCATGTGGTTGCATCAGGAAGCAATCCTTACAACTGTTGCATTTGGGTTACCGTACTCATCCATGACACATTATATGGATTTTGTTCAGTCTACGCCCCCAACACTCCCTCAGAAAGGACTCTTCTTTGGGAATGGCTGTGATTTCACCTCCCTAATGCTGATTGGGTGCTAGGGGGAGTACCCAATTGATCAAAGTTGGGATAGCCATGTTCGCTTGTCTCAACTAGAATTTGATGCTTGGACTCTTACTCATAATGCATTGGGTGTGCATGACCCGTTGTTAGGTAAAAAAGACCTTCACATGCCTCATTGGTACACTTGGTCTAATTGTCGGGTTGGTCTTTTGAGGAAGATGAGCCGCCTTGATAGATTCTATATCTCACCAAACTATTGTATTGTTCCCTCAAAGGCTGGTCATTTTATCCATCTTGACCTTGCTACCACCCTCTCAGATCATTTCCCCATCTTTACCACCCTCTCATTCTCCAAGTCTCCTCTTCCTAATGACCTCCCTTTCAAACTTAATGTGACACACTTGCAACAACAAGATTGTGTCAATGGCCTCCTTGCTACTTGGAATGCTAAGCCTAAACCTCAAGAGGATAGATGGATCAGTTGGTGGGAAATAACTATTGCTCGTTGCTCCTCTTTCCTTCGTGATTATGGCCGGAAAGTTGCTGCTAAACGTAGGAGACTTGAAAAATCTCTAAATGGACAGCTAGTGTGTGGTCGCTCTCTCCTTGCTATGAACCCCCATGACCTTTCCCTTCAGAAAATTATTGCAAATGTTGAAAATCAGCTTAGGAAAATGGTTGTTTATAAAGGTAGAGGTGCGCAAATTCGGGCTCGTCTCCAATGGATTAAAGATGGTGATCGTGGCTCCAAATTTTTCTTCCAATACTTGAAACATAAACACAAGAAAGAACAGATTTTAGTCATCAAATCAGTTGACGACACCCCACAAACTAGCCACTCAGGAATCATGCAAACCTTTTTTGAATACTATAAACAACTCTTCATTGATGAAACTGTAGATGATCCCTTAATTCCCATTATTGAAGAAAGTGTGGCAGGGTGTATTCCTTGTAAAATTGATGCTGAATATAGTAACTTTCTTGATAGACTCCTCTCTTTGGAAGAACTTGATGAAGCTCTTTTTAGTATGGCCACTGAAAAAATCCCCAGAATGGATGGTCTCCCTGTTGAATTCTATCTTAAGCTATGGCCTTACATTCATGAAGACTTCTACTATGTGTATCTTGAAGGAATAGAAACTGGTACTTTGGGACCTACCATTAATTAGGGTCTTATCAAACTCATTCCTAAAGGGAAAGACAAGGAATCTATGACTGGTTGGAGACCTATTACACTGCTTAATACCTCATACAAAATCATAGCCAAAGCTTTGGCTCAAAGAATTAAACCCATTACTCAAATGATTTTGTGTCCGTAACAAACATGCTTCTTGGGAGGAAGATTTATCCTCGATAATCTTGTGTTGGCTTGGGAAACAATTGAATGGACTCAACAAACTATCAAAGATGCTCTTATTGTTAAGTTGGACTTTGACAAAGCCTACGATTGCATTTGATGGCCCTTCATCCTTAACATGATGCAATGGTTGGGATTTGGCCCTAAAATCTGTGATCACATTAAAATGCTTTTCATGGATGCTAATGCTAGAATAGTTGTTAATGACTCCCTTTCCCCTCAATTCCCTCTCCAAAGATCTATCCGCTAAGGCTTCCCCCTTGCCCCTTTTTTGTATGTTCTTGCTGCTGATGCCCTTGGCTATTTATTTCAGTATGCTAATGCCAATCAATTTATTCATGGTATTTCCTTGCTTAACAACGCCACTGCTCTTAACTCTCACTTTGTTGATGACAATATGCTTTTTATCCAAAACAATGTTGATGAAGTTACTAATACTTTGGATACTCTAGATTTGTTTTGCATCATTTCCGGTTCCAAATTGGCTATGCACAAGACAAAATTTATTATGTCTCGTCCCAACCCCCATCTTGCATGGATTCCACCTGATTGGAAAGAAATAAAACATGGTTCGATCACAAGATACTTGGGCATCCCTTTTGGGGTTGGAGTTTCTCTTAAGGACACGTGGAAATGGTTTATGAACAAGATCAAAATCTAACTCTTGAATTGGACTAATAGATTTCTATCTATGGCTGGTCGTATTCAAGTGGCAAACAAAATTTTGCTTGCTAGTCATGTTTACATTTCCTTGTGCTGGCTGCCATCCAGGAGCTGCTACAATCAGTTAACTCAGCTGATTAGGAACTTTTTATGGGCCAAATGGGGGAATAAAAAATAAGGGCTACCTGTTACTTCTTGGCATCATTGTATCCAACCAAAAGACAAGGGAGGGCTTGGAATTATTGATCCGTACACACAAGGAATTTTTTTAACCACTAAATGGATAATCAGAGCTTTGGAGGGAGATGCTCCTTGGAAGGAACTAGTTAGATTTCGCATCCAAACTGCCCTAGCTGGTCAATCTTGGGGTAATGTCAGCTGGAAAGACAAGATCCTTTTAGCTCAATTTTTCAAAACCCATGGATATGCCCCCTTCAATTCCATTTGGAAAGCTTGGTAGATCACTTCTACTAAGCTGATATGGTTTGACCAATCCCTCAGGCATGGCTTAAGTTTCTCATATTCCTCTATTTGGTGGAATAGGCTGGTGCAACAAAACAACAAACCTTTAGGAACCATCAGCACACTCAAAGGAAAGCATCTTTTTAAAAAAGGTATCCAAGTTTTTCGAGACCTTTGGGACTCCACCACATTCCATTGGAAAACATGGCCCATCCTTAAAATGCAATTTCACCTTTCTTCCTACGATAAACAACTAGTCCTTGAAATCCAGCAGCTTGTTACACCTGAACTTTTTGCCCTACTATCTTTGGATTGTCATGCTAACTTTTTAAAAGATTGGTGATGGCCTAATGCTTGCAATTTCCACTTCTTTCCTCTACGGTCCATCTACAAATAGTTCCTTCCTCATATTACCATCACACCCCGTCTCAACAAGAAGTGGCATTGCTCTTTTCTTTGATCCAAGTGGAATCAGCTCAACCACCAAATCTGGAAGTCCAAAGCAGATGCTCAGTCTCAACTCCTAGCTTGGAAACTTCTTCACGTGAAACTTCTTGTTGGTAACCGCCTTAAATTTGTGTACCCTCAACCCACTTGTCCATTTTGTAATAAAATGGAATTCGTAAAACATGTCTTTTGGACTTGTACCCATGCTCGTAAATTATGGCACTTGTTGTTCACCTCTTTGTCTGCTTTGTTTCCCTGAACTTGGACTTGGGAATCAACTCTTCTGGGTGCTTTTCCTTCCTTTGACGTCATATCCCACACCTATAGACAAGTGATTATCAAACACATGTGGAAATTTTGGTGTCTTGCTTTGTTCTCTAACACTATTCACCCTCCCCAGATAGAGCTGCAAATGATTTGTAATAGTTTGTCCCTTCAAATGATGAACCTGCAAACTGTCCAACCATCCACTATTCCTAAGGACACCTCACACACCCTTCTCCTACAGTTGAATGTGATTATAGAGGTTAATGGAGATTCAAATGTGGCATCTTCTTGAACAGGTTTCACTTTCTCTGTGTTCATCATGCAAATGTATACACAGGTTCGGGGACTGGCCTTCGAGACTACATTTGTGGCTTGGAGAAATCCAGAAGTGTACTTAAGCTTGGGTGGATAGTGGACTTTATTGTTTCTCTGGAGAAACATGATCAACACTACAGATGAAAGTTATGCTTATGATATTATCCCACAGATGTATTTATAGATTGTTGGTTATGCATGGTGATTTTACCTTTGTAAACCTGACTAGACATGTTTGTTGTGGCAACATTTTGTTGTTGCTCTTTTGTAACAGCATCTGGTTGTATTTTGTTGTTGTTGTTTTGCAGCAACTGTGATGTTGTAAGTCTGATGTAAATTATTTTTGTTGCTTTTTTCCAATAAAAAAAAAACTATTTAATCATTATTATATTAATAATAATAATTAAAATATGTAAATATTAATAATTTAAATTTAAATTGTAGATGTTACATAGTTAAGAATAATTTAAAATTTAAATATGAACTTTTAAATTTTATGTTATAAGATTATATAAATAATTCATTTAATGACTTATAATAGAATTTATCTTTTAAATAATTTAAATTTTAAAATTAAATTTATAATGTATACTTTTAGAATAAAAATCATATGCTTTAAATGCAATAAAAATATTTTAATAATATTCTAAATAAAAATTATATATATTTAACATTACATACAAATTATCTTATTACCATTAATCCAAAAACTAAATATCGCTAATTCATTACATTTAGATTAACTTTTCATTGCATATACTTTATATATATATATATAAATCTAATATTATAATTGCTTAGACACAAATTTATTTTTTTACTATTGAATGTGAAAACATATATTAAGTTAATTTTTAAAACACTATTTAAAGTGTGATGATAGGATGAATAATAGGCAAATTTAACATTAAACGGATAATTGCAGCAACAACAATAACATAAATGGTCTTCGTGGCAAAAAATATATCTTCAAAAATTGCTATAAAAAAGTTTATGCTCAAGTGGTGCAGGAGCACGCAGGTGGACGGGCGATCAACACCACCAAAAATATTGTTGATGTGATCTTCTTCAAATATTTGTATATTTTTGTTTGGTTCTTCTCTCTTTCACATTGTGCCTAAACCTCTTAAATTTGATGCTTTAACAAGATATGGATGCTTTGGTGGAATTTTGTCAAATGTTGTATTTGTCATAGTCTTGTTTGACATGTATGCGAAATCAAGAAGCAAATACTGGTAGCTTATCAACACCGCTTAACGGGAACTTTGTCTTGGTCTACGTAGAAGCTCATCAAAGTATAACCAATTTTTTGATGTTGTCATAGCAACTGCCCTGATGAACTCATACGCAATTGGGGAACATTGATGGCATGTGAAGTATTTGATAGAATGTTTCAAAGAATTATGGTGTCACATTATCCATGCGGCTTGAAATGGTTACAGAATATGCATTGTCCAAGACTTTAGAAACTTTTGAATAAAAGAAAACACAATAATAAAAAACATGCATCAAAGGGTTTCAGACCGACTCTTATCGACTTATTTCATTAGAAGGAGTAGAAAATTCTTTCCATTGACAATGGAAGACAAAAAGACAACAAGAAAAATCAAATTAAGATCCAAAAATTGAAGGGGCGGGGCAGTGATTGAACTCCAATTGGCAAAGTAAACAGGTGAAGATAATCGACCAAAGTAAAGGAGCAGAGGCATCAACCAGAAAGGTACGACACAACTAGTAGTGGAGCATGCGTAGCTGATAAGGAGAAATGTGTTGCCAATGAGTGGATGGAATGTGCAAGGTAAGTGGGTGATAGGTGCGCGGTAATGAAAGAAAAGAGTGGTCAATAACTTTGAAAAGAGACTTAGATAGAGATTGGTGCGTAGGAAATGGGAGGGTGAATTGTAGCAAATGAAAAGAATGCACAATAGAGAAAGGTAATGTGCAACAGTGAATAATAAGTGTACAAATGAAAGTGGAATTGACCTTGTGAAGAGGCAATGAAGAGAATTCAATACTCAACTGGAACAAGGGAGTGCACAAATATGTGAAGACAAGAATGAATATCGAAATGGAATTGAATACCAAGAACAATTTTGTTTTGAAAATGTATTGGAATTTTTTTTGAGTAAATATCGTCTGCGTGTAATTTAATTATTGATAGTTCTTGTTATTGTAAATTGCATCTTTGTATGAACAATGGAAAATAGGGGGTTTGTATTTGCATCAATTGGTATCGGGTTTGTGTTTGTAGCAATTGGTATCAGAGTCGCTAATCCTAAGCATGGAGAGTATCCACCAGGATCTTTGGGAGTGAGTAACAGTTGTGGAGAGCTCAAAAGAATTGTTGAGGGTGTGTGTGGAGTCTTGAATGATTGAGAGTTGAAGTTGTTGATTGAAAGAGATGTCGCCATGAAGAGGAAGACCCAAATTAGAGGTAGTGCTAGAACGATTTCGAGACATGATAAGAGAAGATGTCAGAAATGATATTAGAAACAAGGTGAGATTAGTTGTTGGTAATGCAAGAGATCTAGAGAATGAAGTAGAAAGTGAAGAGGAAGAGCGAGGAGAAGAAGAGGAACAACTAGAGGATGCCAGACAAGAAATATTTTTTAGGGCTCTTTCAAAAATTATGAAGAGTAGTAAAATGGATGTGTCAAACTTTTTTGGAAGATTAAATCTAGAAGAGCTAATTGATTGGATTGGAGAGCTAGAGGAATACTTTGAAATGGAGAAAATTAGAGACCCACAACAAGTAAAGATAGCCCAAACGAAATTGAAAGGGAATGTTATTTTATGGTGGAAAGGTAGAAAGAGCAAGAAATGGATGGAGATCCCCAAATAATGAGGTGGAGCCAGATGGCGACGAGATTGAAGAACAAATTTATACCCAAAGATTGTGTGTGAGATGGATTTATTTAAGAAGTTGCAAAATCTAAAGCAAAAAGATACGAGTGTCAAATATTACACAAAGGAGTTTTACAATTTGGCTATTCAATCTGGAAGACATGAAATTGATTGAGAAAAGGTAGCTAGGTATGTGAATGGCTTACAGTTTAACATTGAGGATGAGATGAGTATGTTAAAAATCACCACAGTTGGGGAAGCATACCAATATGTGTTAAAGGCTTAGGAGAAGTTAATGAGGAAGCAATTAAATAATTCCAAAAGTTGAGGAAGATTTGTAGCTAAGAAGGGACAAGTGAGCAACAACAAAGGAAAACAAATTGAAGAAGATTTCAAGCCCAAATGGAGTAAATAGGTGAGCCAAAACACCAAAGAAAAGGAGGTATCAACAAGAGGACATGGTAGCGACTGCAAGGTGTTTCCATATATATGTTACCAATGTGGAGAAGTTGGTCATTGTGTGTACGAGTGCCCTCAAATACAAGAGGGAAGTAAGAAGAGTGTAGCAAGAAACTATTTGGCACAAGAGGATGAGGGAGGTGATGAATCCCTAAAAGGTGAAGACCCAGAAGAAGGTGAATCTCTTATGATGAGGAGAGTGTTGGTGAATCCAAAGGTGGTTGAAGAGGAACCATCCCAAAGATGGAGTATCTTTCAAACTGTGTACAAGGCTAGAGGTAAGTGTTGCAAAGTTATAGTAGATAGTGGTAGTATGGATAACTTAGTTTCAGAGGAGATGGTAGAAAAGATAGGTTTGAAAAGGAGTAAGCACCTTTGTTCATACAAAGTTTCTTGGTTGCAAAAAGAACACGAAATGACTGTGAGTGAGCAGTGTTTAGTAAATTTTTAGATTGGCTTTTATAGAGATGAGGTGTTGTGTGATGTGATGCCTATGATTGGTTGTCACGTGTTGTTGGGTAAGACCATGGTAGTTTGATAGGGAGGCCATATATGATGGTAGAAATAATTTTTATACCATTTAGAAAGATGGATAGAAGTATAAGTTGAATTCTTTGAAGGAGAAGGAGAAACAGGTGAAAGAATCCATCTCTATTGTTTGTTGTAGTGCAGGGAGGCAACGGATAGAGGAAGAGGAATGGACTAAGTATAGTGATTTGCAACCCATTAAGTGGCATATTTCAAGAGGAAATGGCAGATTGGAGTGTGATTTATTGTAGTAGCCTAATAAAGGAACAAAGAATAATAGTTCAAAAGGATGTGGTGGTCACAGACATGAACCTATGGTGGGAATTTTTTTGAAGAAATGGGATAACATAAGTGGAGGTAGCTTGGGTGTTGAGGTTGAGTAGAACAGTAGAAGAGGGAAGGCTCTCGTAGACAAGGGCAATTGTGGATCAAAAATAAACATGGGATCACCATCCCATGCACCTTCCAATGTTCCCGAGTTTACCAACTCAAGGAACATTTCACTTACCCGGTGTGTTTGGTGTAGGAGCACGCAAGCGGACGAGCGATCAACACCACCAAAAATATTCTTGGTTTGATCTTCTTCAAATTTTGGTTTGTTTTTGTTTGGTTCTTGTCTCTTTCATGTTGTGCCTAAACCTATTAAATTTGATGCTTTAATGAGATATGGATTCTTTGGTGGAATTTTGTCAAATGTTGTATTTTCCATAGTCTTGTTTGACATGTATGTGAAATCAAGAAGCAAATACAGATAGCTTATCAACATCGCTTAATGGGAACTTTGTCTTGGTCGATTTAGAAGCTCATTAAAGTATAAACAATTTTTTGATGTTGTCGTAGCAACTGCCCTGGTGAACTCATATGCAATTGGGGAACATTGATGGCATGTGAAGTATTCAATAGAATGCTTCAAATAATTGTGGTGTTACATTATCCATGTGGCCTGAAATGGTTGTAGAATATGCATTGTCAAAGGCTTTAGAAACTTTCGAATAAAAGGAAACACAATAATTAAATCATGCATCAAAGGGTTTCAAATCAAATCTTATTGACTTGGCATTTCATTGGAAGGAGTAGCGAATTCTTGTCATTGATAATCAAAGACAAAAGACAACAAGAAAAATCAAATTAAGATCCAAAAATTGAAGGGGTGGGGTAGTGATTGAACTCCAAACGACATAATAAATAGGTGAAGACAATCATCCATGTAAAGGAGCAGAGACATTGACTAGAAAGGTAGGGTGCAATTAGTAGTGGAGCATGCACAGTTGATAAGGAGAAATGTGTTACCAATGAGTGGAGGGAATGTGCAAGGTAAGTGGGTGATAGGTGCACAATAATAAAAGAAAAGAGTGGTTGATAACTTTGAAAAGAGACCAATTGATTTGCTAAAGAGACTTAGATAGAGATTGGTGCACAAGAAATGGGAGGGTGAAGTACAACAAATGAAAAGAATGCGCAATAGAGAAAGGTAATGTGCAATAGTGAATAATAATAAGTGTGCAGATGAAAGTGGAATTGGCCTTGTGAAGAGGCAGTGAAGAGAATTCAATACTTAACTAGAATAGGAGAGTGCACAGATATGTGAAGGCAAGAACGAATATCGAAATGGCATTGAATACCAAGAACAATTTTGTTTTGCACATGTATTGGAATTTGTTTTGAGTAAATATTGTTTTTGTGTAATTTAATTATTGAGAGTTCTTGTTGCTATAAACTACATCTTTGTATGAACACTAGAAAGCAGGGGGTTTTCTATTTACAATATTTGGTATCGGGTTTGTGTTTGCGTCATCATGATTCCTAAAAATCTTCCCTTATCCCAAATAATTCTTTTAGCCAATGAAATTCTTACATTAAATTTCTCATCAATATTAATTCATTACTCTAAGCATTGAATATCTTATGTCAACATATCATCAACTAACTAGCTAAACGCTAAGGGAAAACATGCTTTATGGCTAAGAATTATTAAGATTAGTTAGGAAATTAATCTAGTCAATAAGTCCATTTGATTAAATTTATTATATTTTATTAAATATATTTTCATTAATTATATAATTATAGTTTAATTTATATAATTTAAATTGTAATAATAAGCATAATGTAAACTTGATTTTTATTATAAATATTTTTAAAATTACAAATAAACTTAATTAATTTTAATAAATTTTCATAAAAATATTTTTTTAAACTTAACAAAAATAAGAAGTAAAATAAAACCTAGATTCTAATATCGATAATTATATTTAAATATTATAATAATTATATAATATATTAAAAATATATTTAATTATTAAAAAATATAATATATTAAATAATCAAGAATTAAAATATAATATTATTATATTGTAGTTTATTATATAATACACTAATATATTATAATATATTAAATGATAAATTCATCAAGAACTCCAACTTTCCCATCCTTGTATATGGCTTCCATCCAAGTCCTACCTTCCCAATCCTCAATTGGTTCAAAAAAAATTCTAGGTATATTGGAGTTTCAAAATTTATCTTGCATGAGTGCTCTTTTGTTGACTCTAATTTTATAACATTGACATCATCGTGATGTCATGGTGATGTCATCCTTTCATTATAGTTGTGTGTTGATTGACCTTTTTTATGACATATTTATATAATGTTGATGTCATTCCTTTTCCAAAGCTCCCTTATGAGTCATACCTATTGGCATCACCATTTCGCACTTCAAATTTTCTAAGCCTTTTGGGATACAGGTTTAGACTATCCATTTTCTAGTACCATATTTTGTGCCACTCTAAACTTTGATTCCCCCTTCAAATATTTCCTAAGTCTTTCAAAGTCAAACCTTTGGTCATTTTTATCCCAATACCTCCTATATGGTCATACTAATATCTTGATCCCATCATTCTAATGCTCTATCCCTTTTTAGACTTTCTCTTTTAAACTTATCCTATTGAACATCCCATTATGGTATGAATTCTTGGTCATCTCAAAAGTTTGATATTTTGACCATAAGTTTTTGGCGTGATTTCCTCTTGAACTCTAAATTCCAACACTCCCACCTAGTTTGTGTTGGTTTCTTTGTAACTCATCAAGATGACATGAATAACCACATGGACATCAAAAAAGGACCCTACATGACAAACAAGGTACTAAAAGTAGTCAATTCCATATTCTTCACTTCTCAAGAGTATTTGAGTGTAGTTTTTTCACACAATTTGAGTAGTTTCAATGATGGTTTTTTGAAGGCGGTTAAGGTTTTCATTAATTGGACGATTTGGCATCACACCTACTAGAAGACTCTTAGAATCATCTATTTTTACCAAATACAAACAAATTAAACATAGAATGGTACCATGACCATAAGAAATTTAATGCAAAAAATTAGATCTTGTAGAGAGAAAATTTTCATGTTGTTTCAAATGATTTTTACCATGAATTTCATAAATTTTCTAGCTATTTCATGCATGGATTTAAATGCGACTAGTGAAAATTTATTCATAGTTTTTCATGGTAGGATCCCAAAGGTGGCTGGCGTATTATTTAAACTTCGAGTGTGTGATTTTATAATTTCGTGGTCCATCTCTCTATGCTTACACTAATTTATTACGATAGTTAAAATCTCAAAACCCTAACTCTCACACCGTCTCCAAATTGTTTCAACATATTTCATGGGTGAATTTCTATATCAACACTCAAAACCTATATTATATTAATGTGCAAAGTGTTTTCCCCTTCTTTGTCAAGGTTTTATAGATCTTGAAAGGGAATTCCCCACGTAGGATTTTTATCATAATGACAACTATGGCATAGTGGATCTCTACAATTATAGATTTGCATGTTTCCCCCTTTGCAGCTCATGGCCTAGATTGAAAATCTATATATTGAGGTTTTCAATTGATTCAAAGGTTTGTTCACTTTTTACTTTCACATAATAATGGTGTATAAATTTTTAGGGTTTCTATAGTTTCTATTCGTCCTACCATTAGGGTCATCACCCATATAACTTACATAATGGTAGCTACAGTAACAAATATTTTAATTATGTCTCCTTGATTAGTTGTAAACATTTTTAAAGGTCTTGAATATCATAATATAATAGTTTTTGAGTTTTTAGATCCTTCTTCACCTTTTTTTTCGGTGTAATTGTAACCAAGATTTGATAAATATCATAGAATTTTAGATCAATATGAGTTGGTTTTGTGTTGGTCATTTTTATGTTTCATGGGAGTGTGTGAATTTGGTTAAGGATAAAAAACTATGTGTTTGCATAATATCAAATATTTTTTGTAACTTGGTTTTTGATATTTAATGTTTTACATGACCTTGTTACCAAATAAGGCACCATCCTTGAATACTTAGACCATCCACATCATTTTAACCTATAAAAAAATGTCACTAGTAGTGTAGAGAATAGGAATAGATAAATGCATTTTGTTTATAATTTAATGTTAAAAAACTAGGAAAAACCTTAAATAAAACCTAACTATTACATCCTTTAAGAATCATGTGTTTATCATACCTATACTTTGCCAATATTAATAAAACTGCACATGAAACCATCTCAAGGAAGTGTTACATTGTTATCTTCTATTAATGCATGTGTAAAATACTTATCAACTATATAGAGGTTTTTGTAGCTAATCACTCTTGACCTAGTGAAAATTATTGGGGCCAAGTGATTAATTGCGTACAAGTACAATTTGTCATTTTGGTTATCTATTTTATTTGATTTGAATGCATATTAAGGAATACCTCTAAGAATACCCTCATGAGTTTAAGTTGAGCTCAAATAGTAGGAGAGATTACCCACCCTTAGAGTTATCCTTTAACCATTATGAGTCTATTGATGATGATATATCCCCTTGATGAAGACAAACCCCTAGCCTTGAAGTTGGAGAAGAGATCAAGGATTTGGGTGAGTAGTTTTGGGACCCAACATTTTGGCATTGTTGTCAAGGATACAATTTAGGATTTTATTTTGAGAACCTCAAAAACTTAACAAGGAAGGGAAGAGTTTGAAGGAGCCTCTGAGCAAAGGTAAAAATGTGGTGGGAAAGGACTCTAAGGGGGATACGGTGGTCGCAAAGATGGTGGTGACTGGTGGCAATACCATCATCCAGCACTCTGGTAGGTTGGCCAAGAATAGCAAAAAGTGCAAGTGAAAGAATTGGATACAGAAGAGGAGCGGTCTGACAACAAAGATAGCAGGGACGAAGAGGAGTCTGAGAGTGAGGAGGAGTAAGCTAGAGGGCCCAACACCATTCCTAAAATTGGGAAAGTGCATAAGGAGGACTCGGCCTCTCTGTCTTCAGACCCATTGGACGTTGAGCGTGTTGATACTGGAAAGACTACGGTTGGGAGGGAGGAGCTCTATGTGTTGCAGGAAAGATTGGATAAGTTGGACAAAAAATTCTATGGTTTGACCTGCTTCACAGTTAAGTTGGTCCACTATGTTACCAACACCCTGTCAGCGGTTATGAAGGATGAAATGGACAAGAATAATGTTGAAGATCGTCAGGAATGGGTCGAAGATGATGTTATTAATCTCCTGTCAAAGAACTAGGGAGATGCCAGTTAGTTTGTTGTTCATCCATTTTCTATCCATCTGTTAATGGTCCATTTTGTTAGTTTTTTGTCTTTGTTTTTTTATGTTTTTTGGTCTTGAACTCTATTGGCCCTTGTGGCTCTTTGTGAAAGGGTACAACAACCTGTAAATGTTGCTTACCTAATCAAAAACAAGGAATTATTTCTTTCTTGGTATTTGAAGTTGTAGCTTTTGGGAAAATATTTTTATCTCTTCCAAGTAAAGATTGGTGACTTTATTTGGGTCAAATCCATAATTTACAATAAAATTAAAAGGCTTTGAGATGGAGAGAAGGTAGCTCTATTTTCAATAAAATGGAGATGTAGCTTCAACCAATCCATGAATACATCCACCATGGGAAGCTTAGAATAATGGTAAGTCATTTAGACATACCT
>VDFB02333072.1:0-41509 GCA_007258455.2 Sequoia sempervirens
AAGTTTATGTGGGTGAAAGCTATGTGGCACACGGATGAGGCTCAACTAAAAAGTGAAGGGAAGCAACCATGAAGAGCCTGTGACACTGGTATGTGGAAGCAGGTTGGAGCTTGCTAGGAGAGTGAAGGAAGCAATTGTTGCGAAGAGTGCCTGAAGGACGTATGGCAACAGTCAAATTTTTTTATCAAATAGAGGTCCGATTGAGAAGTGAAGGGAAACATTTTGAATATATGAGGTGCAGGCTAGTATTTAGCAAAAAAAACCACCTGAAGGGAGCTCGAGGAATTTTATATTCATAGGCCCAAGGAAAAATAGACTATGCTCATGCTGTTAGGGCATCAAATGGGAGAGTGTGTAACCCCTTCCTACATTGTCAAAACCATGGGTACTTTGGTTATCGGGGGTTAGGGCACATATTGCCCAACATAGGCAATGAGGGTCTTCTCCAACATGCTGTTGCCATTGCTAATAGTGCCACTGTCAAACCAAGTTCACATTTCCCTATTCGCTTATCCTCAAAAACTCTAGAAATTTGTTTGAATAGTTTGGAAATAGATAGAGAGATTTTTTTTGTTTGATCATGCTTTGATATGTCATTTTACAAAGATTTGGCCGAGGTTATGCAATTTGGATGCATGGGTTTCAGAGAAATGGCAAGAATACATGGAAGGCAAAATAAGCATTTATCTCCGTGCAAAGGGTTTCTTCATTTTTGAGTTTTATTTACACGAGGACAAGGAGTTGGTGCTAGAAAATGGCCCATGGATCTATCAAGGTGATTTTTTGTGCATAAAACCTTGGTTTCCTAATTTTGACCCACATACATAAAATTTCACCACTGTATTTTTGTGGGTAAGGGTACCATATCTTCCTATTTAGTTTTGGGAACTTGACTGCTTGAGGGCTATTGGTAATGGTCTTGGAAGGTACCATTATTCTTCCAAGGAAAATATCAACTATCAAAATTCTATGTGTGCTCAAATTTGTGTTGAAATGGATTTAGCCAAAGACCTTCCTGCTAAAATTTTGCTAAAGGTGGGGAAAAGATGCAGGTGCCAATCTATTGACTATGAAAAAATTGCATTTAGATGTAGGAAATGTTACTAAATAGAAAACTTCTCCTCCCAATGTCATTTGTAGCGTTATTTGGTGAATCCAAGCAAACTGACATGGTGGATTGGGGCTGAATCTCAACACTACATCATTCCACCGAATCCCCCCAAGGAAAGCATGCCTTCTTCTCCTCCCCCTCTCGGGGATCGTCCTTCGATTGCATCTAGTACTAGCATAGTGAACACAAAGGTTGTAGCCTTCAAGGGAAGTGAAGCCTCCATGATTCCAGACTCTTCTACAACTTCTTTGGGATGTCTAGCTGGTCATTTCAAATATGGTGAATTGGGGGGGAAGAACCTCTTAGCAATTGTAGAGCAAGATAATCCGGATTCCTCTCATTGTGACAATGATTGGACTGAGGTTAAGAGAATGAAACCCTCAACCATGAAACATCATATGTTGCTAGGATCTACCACAAAAGATGGGAATAATGGGGCACATGTCTGATTGTATAAAATAAGCCCAAATAAGTCATATTTTGGTGCGAATTGTAAAATCTTGTTTTAATAAATATAGAGTGCTACCCTCTCTAGTAGCGATTTTCCTAAAAAAAATTATCTTATTTTCCCTCCATAAAGCATATTCCCAAGGAATATTCCTTTTTAAAATATCTTGACTTAACTTGCCTCAACCATTTCTAGCCCTTGATGTTCAAATCTAATATCCACCCTTAATCTAAAACATCCTAACCATTTTCCTAAAATGGTGGAGATATTTTGAGTTCTAACTAATCAAATCCTTTGATCTTCCTTGATTCACTCTCATTTGTGGGTGTTGAGGATCAATCTCAACGCTTATTTGTGGGCATGGAATCTCAATCTTGGCCCTTGATCTAATTTCCTAAACTCTATAAAATCACCTTCCATCCTTCACATTCATCACCTAGAATTTTCATAGCTAAGTCAATGCCAGTTTGATTCTTGAGCAGTTGAGAGCATTTATCATAGCATCTAGGTCATCTTTACATCATATTCAATCAATATTTTTCTAGCAATCATGGAGGCTTCAAGTGTTTGAGCAATCCAACACCATGTAACACCAAGCTCTCCAACAATGGGATGGTGAGATTGTTCTTGTTTTGATTTCAATTATGTTTGATTATGCTAACATTAGGGTTTGATTTCATGGCTTGATTTGCAATCTAATCTCATTGGTAAGTGGGTTTCAATCTCTTGTTTTGAGTTCTTTGATTGAATTCTTGATTGTTTATCCCTTTCAAATTTTACCCCTTATGGATTCAATAAGATCTCTCAAGAGCCCTGAGATAAAAAGACTACTAGTCTATGATATAATAATTCTAATATTTTGTGGGGCCCATGAATATTTTTTTTGGACCTACAGATGGATTTGGGGTCCTTCAAAAATAATCTCTTATTTTTTTTCAACTCAACACCATTTGACCATGACAAGAATTCATTCATTCTTAAACTATAACATCCCAACATTTATACCAAAAAATATGACTAATTTTTTTGGTATTTAATTTACCCAAGTTATTAAGTATTCATTTATTTTTATACTTGGGTACTTCTATCTATATGGAATAGGAATTCATCCAATTCAAGACAAGCATCCAACCTTATGAGATAGTCATCTGTCCATATGAGACATGAGTTCATCTATCCATTCAAGATAGGCATATACTTAAACAACATAGGAATTTATCCATAAAGGATAGGTTTATTATCTAGCCAAATACTTAGATTCATTAGGACCATTTGAGTCTCGATTCACTCTCTAAAGACTACACTCACCTAAACCTCATACCTAAACACCTATGTATAGGGAACCTTCTTTGTTTACTAGACTACCTACATACATTGCTTCTAAATGGGATCAAACTGTAATATTTATGTAGTTTTTTTTTCTAAATTATGTTTGATGTGAATTATTTTTGTGGGTATGCAACCCTTTCTAGGGCCCTTTTTTCCCAAACAGTTCCTCTATGACTACTACCCACAAAGGGAAGCATCTAAATCCAAAAGTAATTGGTTGTCATGACCATTACTTGTTTTTTATTTCCATCTAATGCCTAGTTCTAATAAAATAAAATATTTTCACCTTTAGAACTAATTAATGATAGTTATATCCTCATGGTTTGTGAAGTGTAGAAAATGTACACCTTTACATTTTTATACTAGGTTTGCATCCCCTTAATCAATTGGACTTAATTAAGCTTCTAATTGCCTAAATTATGCATTCCTAAGCCTTATTATTCCCATTTTTTGAAAGGGAAACCAACATTAAATAATTGCCAACATTAAATTAATTACCTTGAAAGTTGTGTGTCATGGATTTAGGTCCCAAGACCCATTCGGCCAAGGGTGAATGGGTCCTACTTAAGTTCCAAGACCTAATTTTTAATATGTTTTTGGTGGCATTTTAATGATTCAAATTCAAGTTTCAAATTTTGGCTTATGGAATCTAATTTTCAGGAAATTAGATAAAAACCTATAAATAGATAGTAATTTATTAATTCGAATAATCTAGCATTAAGGAAACTTTCACAAGAGAAAATATTATTGTCAAGAGCATTGAAGAGAATATTTATCAAGCATCTACAACAATAATCAAGATCATATCATCATGTTAAAGTTATGTGTGTTCATGCTATGTTTTGAAGCTAACATTATGATGTAGGTTTCAAGCATTCAAGAATTAAATCAAACAATCATTCAAGCCAATTGAAGCAAGATCCAATCCTTAGAGAGATGTGTTGGACTCCAGTCCTCTAGAAGGGAAGCCATTGAAGGTTTGGTGAGTTGTGACATAGCTTTTGTTCATTCATCAATCCTTGTCATTTGTCATTATCTTTCATTATCAAGGTTTGATTACCAAAACGGGGTTTGACCAAGGAAAACCTCTATTCACCCAAAAACAAACATTTTCCCCTCTCTTTGTGTGTGAAGATTTATAGGTGAACAAAGATTGAAGATTGATCCAAAGTGCAATTTTACAAAGTTGTCAAAGTTGTCATCAAAGTTGTCAAGCCACAAAAACTCATTTGCAAATTTTACTTTTAGATTTTTGACAGTGGAATCTAGTGGAATTGGGAGGACCAGAGGACTATGAAATCAGATTTTGGATCCTTTTACAGAGAACCATTCACCCTAGGGCGAATCTTTCCCAACAAAACACTCAAAAACCACTTTTGGTGAGAGGTACACATCAATTTACCCTTTTCAGATATGCCTGAAAGTTGTAGTTTCTATTTGTGCTATCCTTTATTTTAGCACTTCAAGTTTTACATTATACAATTGAGTTCATTAGGAATTTTATTTTTATCTCCCCAAAGTGCATTTTAGTCATATTTGCCATTTTTTGTCATAAAGGAAACAACAAATCCTCTAATAGGGTTGAATCACCTAAAGGTTGAAAGTCAATCCTACCTTTGGGAGATCTCTTTTTCTAATGAAATTAGAAGAAAGATAGGCACATTACCTTCCTTCTAGGATCCCATTCCACCAAATATAACCTATTTTCTTTGTTTTAGTTTGGACGATGATTTTTTTTATCCCATTGAAAATTAAATATCAAATCCAAAAATTATATGAAAGTCTAATGAAACTATCTGATATTTTTTCTCAGTTAAATCTTATTTTATTTTGGTTCATTTGAATTATATTTTTAAGTTTCAATCCAAGGGAGATTATCCACCCCTTGGATGATATCATAGATGTTGTTTTAGAGCTATATTAGGCTATACATGTTGTAGATTCCATACTAGTGTCTAGTAAACTTGGTGGTGATCACACAATTTAGAGGGAAAAACCTAGCTAAACAATCCACTTAACATTTGGTAAGACCTTCATTGAATTATCGACTAGGGATAATAGGCTTATGATGGTACTAGCACTGTATGTGCTTTCAAATACTAGAAACTACCTAAATCAATCTAGTAAAGATATTGCACTTGTTGGAAAATCATAAAACTGCAAAATAGTATGGAAAGTAAAGTCGTCTCTTTGGCTACGGGTACCTACAATATAAGAATGCGGCTAACTATTGCTTAGAAGTAAATGCTGGAAACTAACTGAACTATTAATTAAACCCATTCTACAATCTGGAGTAGAACTCTAGTAATTGCAATATAATTATGAAATAGGAATTGTTCGTGCATTCATCAATGATTGAAAATAAAAGGAATCTGTTAACACAAACTACATTTATAAAATAACAACTAAAAAAATTTGAAATAACTAAAAAGAAAGGAGTGAAGGATAGTTACCTTGAGTGGCCCTTGCTCAAGTAGTTGTCTTCACTAATCTAAACCCAAATCTAACTCCTTAGATCCAACACAATCATAGTAACTCAAATTCATTCATTGCACAATTCCAGAATATCACATAAGATTTTGATCAAAGATATTATTCATGAAATCATAATTGCATAATAAACATAGTTTGTATTTTAATTGAAAATTGAAAGAGTATTTGATAATTGCTAAAAACTAATTGACTGAAAACTAACTAGCTAACCTAAGACTCAACCAACGTGTTGTACATATAGGCACAAGGGAGTTTATTCAAAATAGGATTCTAAACTAAAACCTTTAATGACCACTCCTTGGGTTTCAAAGGGTGATAAAGATTCAGTTAACTCTAAATACAACTAGAAAAGAAGAAGAGTCCAAATTGGATTGTGACTTTGTTTATAATAGACTAGAACGTGGAATGCTCAAAATCAATTTAGAATTCCAATCACAATAGGGTTCTTCCTTCTCAATTTCTTTATTGGTCATCATAATGATGCACTATCTCTTTCGTTAAATTTCTCCATGTTGTAGTCATCGTGTTCAGTTTATTCTAGGAATCTCCTATTTTGATGTTTAGGAACTCCTTTGGCTACGGGCTCCATGCTATAGTTGTTGTGGGCCACAATGCCTCCTCTAGCTGCAAGGGGTTAGTTCACAAAACATGTACACAATACTAACAACTATGACTAAGCATAAATACCAAATCACAATTCATAAATCACACATAAATCATGCATTAACCATCACAACATAATTATATTTCTATATACTTAAATTAGGTTCAAGGTTTACATAATAGGTATTAAAGATATCATGTAATGTATGAACACGTATAGTAAAATATCTTGGTAATGTCTATAAGCATGTATAAAAGATATAATAACTAACTATTATCTAGATCCATCGTTTCCCTCCAACTACCCTTGTGCTTGCCCTCAAGAAAATTAACTAGGGTTGGAGCTTGTAGTGCAATGTAACTTCTTTGAGATCCATGACAATGATTACATCTTTGATCTGCTTCAGGTAAAAACCTCTGTAGCATGAAAGTCTACTCATTCCGGTAAGTTTAGCCTGCTCACATTCCTCCATTTTATCTCCTTTCCAATGTGGCATTGGATAAAGGAGTATTGGTGGATGGAATGTAAGTGGTAGCCATTTAAGTGCTTTATCAACAACATTATCTATATACATGCACACTCTTTCAATAATATCCATGAAGTTATACAATGAATGTGGCTCTTTCCTCTATAATTTTGGAGTCAAACTATCCCATCTCTCTTGCACATACTTGTAACAATGATGAACCAATCCAACTGTTAATGTTTGCATTCTATTGCAGTCCTGTATCCTTATGTTTATGATCTTTCTTCTTGCACCGTTATGATCCAAAATTTGTAACCATTCATTTATGATTGCATCAAGGTCCTTGGATTCTTTTCTCACCAGGAGAGCAACTGATTTTTCTCTCTCCTCATACTCCTCCATGAGTTCACCCCTGAATCTTTCATTTCTAAAATAGGATGCTAGTTCCCTTACCTATAAATCCCCCACAAAAATCAAGGGGTTCCATTCAATCTCCTCTAGCACTACATAGTTATGCAGATAATACACACAAAGTTGGTCCTGTTCATCTGGTGTAGAGTTAGCAAAAATGTTAAGGAAATCAAATTTGTTGCTCATGGAAATTGGATGGTTGCTTATTAACCTATTGAATTGGAGACTCAAAATTTTTTCCTAGAGAAACAAGGTATAAGTTTTGGTTGGGGGTCTAGATTTGACAATCTGGGCAGCCTTGTCTGCTACCTCTTCCACTTTAACTGCTAATTTTTTGAATTCAATGTCCTTACCCTCTAGTATCTTTGTATGCTCTACCATCATTCCTTCCTTTTCATTTTTTCAATTTTCCTTTTGTTGAGAAAATTCCTGAGTAACCTTCCATGATTGGTAACCAAGGGATAGAGTTGTATGATAAGTTGGAGTTTTTGTAGTAGGGGGTCTCTGATTTTCAACTGCAAGCTCTTTAATCCTTGTTTTGACCATGACAAGTTGTTCCAATAGGTCCAATTTTTCCCCATGTCGATATGTTTGTATCTTCTCCTCCAACTCCTATATTTTTTATCTCCCTTTCTTTATCCTTTTTCTCATGATTATGAACTAGTTCCTCTAGTTGTTTAATTCCTTTTAGAGCTTCCTGTAGCTCCTTCTTAACATTTCTCTCTTCCAAAAATATTTCCTCTTCTTCTAAAAACTGCTCATCACAACACCCTATATAATCATAACCCTCATTACTAGGGCTAAATAGGGTTTTCTTTCTTGTCTTATTTGCAATAAATACATCCCTTGAATATGAATTAGAGGTGGTAGATATATACCACTTACTCTTTATAGGTACATGTACATTCTTAGAGGTATTTCCTTTTATTTCTGAACCAGTGTCAACCATCATAACATCTTCTTCTTGTTTTCCTTTTTCCCTTGTTTCCTCTTTTGGTTTCTCTACAATTCCTCTCATAACACTTTTCTTCTTCAAATGGTCTGAACACCTAGGTAGAGTAGATTTCCTTTCCTATATATCCTTCTATTTCTTCTATACCTTATAAGGTGTGGATGAACTACCTTTCCTTTTCCTAGTCCTAAGTGTTTTAGAGGAAGATGTTGGAGAATGAAGAAGGATACCTCCAGATTTGTTGTCATTGATGCCAACATTGGTTGGTAACTGTATAAGTAAATTGTGTATCTATACTGATATGATATTTTGATCCAAAAATTCTCTCAGTAAAAGATAGTTCGATGAGTTTTTGATTTGTTACTTAGGAGTGTTAGTTACAACTATGAATGAGCTTTCAACAACTTTGGTTGATCCAGCTGAGATATCTAAATGGAAGAAGTTCGACATTCTTTTTTTCGACAAGGTTAAGAACTACTTGTCTTATGAATTTTTTAAGTGTTCCTTATTAGGTTAGAGCTGACCTAATTTGTGTTTGATATATTTTTTTTTTGCATGAAAATATTTTTAAATTGGGATGACAAGTCACTATGAATTATGTATGTTCACATCCAATTAGGCCAACCTAATTGATGTATGAAGATGTAGCCATATATATGTATGCATGTGGAACATACTTGTGTAAGTAAGATGAGAAAGTGTGTGTGGGTGAATAGATGGAGAACAATGATGCGAGCTATGTGACAAGTGTTATAGTGCAAAGTTGTTGATAATTACTGTATACCTGCAACCAGAGTAGGATTTTAGTTTTCTAGAGCTTAACCAAAACTAATCTCAACACTTTGAAGGTGCACTTCTTCAGTTCGTCTTTTGGAAGTGATCCATACTCTTTGTATCTTGGCGATAAGCCATTTTGTATTCACTTTAGGCTGTGAGCCTTTCAAGGACAACGTGTCCTGTCAGTGATCCATGTAATATATTGTAACCAGTTATAATATATTGTGAGTTAATCCTCACCATGGTTTTTCCCATTTTGGGTTTTCCACATAAAAATCCTGGTGTCAATGTGTTATGAGATGTTATGATTCCTTTCATGTTTTGGTTTACAGTTGCAACTAGATATGTGTTAATAATTGGATGGTTAGCAATTAATTGTGTTAGCAGAATACTGATTCACCCCCCTCTCAATATTCGATGTATTCAACAATTGGTATCAGAGCTTGGTTCCTCTATAGAAGTCTTATACCTTAAGGAAGGATCTAGAATTTGAATACATAGCTAACAAAAACTATCTTGTTTCTCTGGAAGAAATCTCTGCATTTGAGGAACTCTATGTTTCCTTTGAGGAATTGGACAAAAGTGAAGATGAGAAAGAAACTCTGAAAGGAAACTTGAAAGAAGCAAATGAATGCATCAAAAAATTAAGAGAACAAATCAAAAAGTTCAAAGAAAGGTATAGAGAAGTCAGTGATTAGCTGAAAAAGGCTAATGAAGACATTATCAGATTGAAGGTGCAAGTGGAAGAGAAGAAAAGAATTGAAGAATGTTAGAAAGATGAAATTCAAAATATCCTAATGAATGTACAAAGCTTGAACAAGAAGTGGTAACCCTAAGATCTAATTTGGAAAAGGAAAAAGTTCATGAAGAAAAATTCAAAACAAGTTCTACAAGGCTTGATGAGTTGATTGCATTTTAGAAACCTACTAAGGACAAAGGTGTTCGAGGACTTGAAGAAGGACAAAGTTCAAAGGAAAATCAACTTCTCAACAAAGTGGACAATCAAAGGAAGACTCAAGGCAATAGTAAATAGATCAAAAAACAAAGGAGCAATATCAGAAGGATTCTTCTTCGACAACCTAATGCTCAAAGGTACCCTTCTTTTAATGGTTTTTGTTTCTCATGCAATAAATTTGATCATAGGGAAACAAAATGTAGAAGTAGAATGAATCAAAATGTTGGATTCTTCATTGGACAATGCTTTACTTGCAATAAGTTTGGACATAGAGCTACCAAGTGTAGAAGCTAGATAATGTTGAATAGAATCAATGCTAGTAGAAGGATTCAATCTTTTCAAGGATATTTCTATACATGCAATGTATTTGGACATAAGGCTAAGTAGTGTAGATCGAGGATAAATTCAAATTAGTTTGATCAAAGTTATGTTGTGTGCTACATTTACAAAAAACTAGGACATATCTCAAAATTTTGTAGAAGAAAAATTGGGAAGAAACCTGATCTGGAACAAAAGAACAAACCTGTGAACAAAGTGGATCCTACCGAGGTGAGAAAAGAAATGGAAAAGATTTGGAGGAAAAAGGAAGAACCTGAGAAAAAGGATGAGTCAAATGCATCTGTACCTACATTTGGTGCAAATATCTCTTCTAAAAACTAAACCCAGTAGTGGCTTTAGGGGGAGTAGTTACAAAGAAATCTAAAAAGCCCCTAATATATGAGGTGTCAAGTAGTGACACAAGGATATATGATGTAACCTGTCATTCTAAAGATGTTGAAGAAGTCTCTGGTAGAAAATATGCAGATCTGGAGAGTTACATAAGCTTTTTGGGTTTATAGTGTACTTTATAAATTGTTTCTCACTTTTAAGGTTGGAATGCATTAAATACAAATTAGGGAAAATTTCATAAGTCATAAATCAAGAAACTAAGTTGAGCTAAATCACATTTGCGCAATTGGGAAGAATCAGAGCAAGATAAAGAAAGTTGAAGGAAATTCAAAGTATTTTGCATCAAAACCCTAGTTCTCAACAAAGCTTGAAAAGGTATTTTTTGTTATCTAAACCTTATGGATTCTAAGTTGAAGCAACTTTTTCTTAAGAATATTCAAGTTGGTTGAGGGTACATGGCCACTCCTACCATTGTGGAAGTCTTTGAGAGACCCCAAACCAAATTTAGAAGATATTCTTGGAAAGTTTATGAAGTGGATCCCGTGGGTGCATTCTCACACATTTTGAGCACTGTGTTACCCACTGAAGACACTAGGACATATATTCATGGGAAGCTAGAGGAATTTAATCACCAAGAGATTAGGGATCTATGGGATAGTGAACTGACATGAGATGATCAATTTCTAAAGCTAGAATATGAAAACCTAGTTTGAAAAAATCTGAATGTTTGGAATTGGTTTCCAGAATTCTCTAGTGAGATGGAGGAAAAAATTGTTAGGATGGATCTCAATAGGGTACATGGTATATTTTTGTGGGCATGTGTACTAGGGGTAATCAACAAGGAAGCGATTCAAGCCATAACTGGTCTTTGCGATAATGGATCCATTCCAACTCTAAAGGCTGTGAAGAATGATGTAGTCATGAAGTTGACTGGTGCTGCATTTGATGGAAGAGCTCTGAATACTAAGCCTATCTCAAATCTTGTTGTCAAGTATGCTACTATCATGATTGGACATAAAATTTACTTCACCAACCGAGGGAATTATGTATATGCTATGGAAATTCACACCACATTTGAAATTGTAGTGAATAGGAAAGGTTTTGATCTATGTGAATTG
Organism: Sequoia sempervirens; assembly: GCA_007258455.2. Classification (NCBI taxonomy): domain Eukaryota; kingdom Viridiplantae; phylum Streptophyta; class Pinopsida; order Cupressales; family Cupressaceae; genus Sequoia; species Sequoia sempervirens. Next base: position 11,334 of record VDFB02333072.1, read on the forward strand.
CTTAGGATGCAACTTATGGAGAACTTGAGCATGACGAAGGCAAAGAAACACTCCTTTAAATTTGACACTTTAGCTGTTTGTCTACTATTCTATTTCCTAAGGAAGTTACCAGGAAGGAAAAACATAATATGGGAGCGCAATAGGCCAGTTGCACATCAAATTTTTGATCATTTATGCAATCTTGGAGATTTAGGGCACAAAAAAATGCTCTAACTACTTTCTTTGCAATGTTCCAAAATGAGATGCATGAAAGAGATCGGATTCCCAAGAGCCTAGTAAAGAAATATGAAAAGGATATAACCTTTCTTGTAACTACAGATGAGTGTACCATAGAGGCAGTTGAACCCAAAATTATATGGATTGAGCCAATGGGATATGAACTTGATGAAAAATTGGCTGAGAGGTACATTGAAGTGTTGTTGAGTAGTCCTAGGGATCCCTCTCTACCTCGACATGGAACATATGAAGAAAAATATAGTGAAGTGCACTTAGAAGCTACAACATCCAAAAGACGAAAGAAAGTTGAAGCATTCTTCCAAAGTCATAAATTCACTAAGGATGATATAGATCAGTTAAAGAAGGCTCTTGATGAGAGAAAGGATAAATTAGTTGAACATTCCTGCAGACCTAGGAAATTAGGAAGATTATCTTCTAGTGTTGCACCTACCTCCAGTGCTACTACTTCTAGTACTGCTAATGTTGAGAAGGGAAAGAAGAAAGAACAAAGTTCCCCTTCATCAGTTGATGTTGCTGCCCCTATCGGTCCCAGTACCTGGGCATCTAAAAGAAAGGACATACCTCCTACTGCAACATCTGTTGCTTCAGGAAGAAGAAGAATAAAGCAAAAGGATAACAGGGAAAGAAATCTAAGTGATGCTATTCAGGAAAAAATAGATCTTGGCACAAAAGAAGAGCATCAACTGAAAATAAATAAAAGGAGTAATACCTCCAATGAAGAAGCACGAACCAAAGTTAATATCTCCATGGATGAAGAGACAGAGGGAGAAGAGGATACTTATAAAATTCATGTACATAAAAAGAAGAATGAAGAAGGCTCATCTGATCGTATGGAGGACATGCCTGGATCTCCTCTGGTAAGTGATCAACCATCTTTAAATATAGGAGACTTAGTAAATAATATGATTGAAAATGATCTCATACCAACTGCTAAGTTGTTTGATAAAGTTAATGTTGAAGGAAAGGAAACCATCATTAATGCCTTTATTCAATATATGGTCATTTGCAATGTAAGTATGGAGACTATACAAAACAAAGTAATTGAAAATGTCTAGAAAGAATTAGTACACAAAAGGCAAGATGCTGTAAATGTTAAAGATAAGATGAGAAATGATGCCTTAAATTGCTATGGTTCCTCTTTTTCTGAGATAGAAGCTTCCAATCTACTAAAAGAATGCTCTACTATGTTTAGAGTCAAGCAGAGAGTCAATATGCTTAAGGAGGAAGAGAGTATGGAAAAGATAAGACAAGAAACCTAGGACATAATCAAACAATTGGCAAGGAGTTATGGGGCGAGTACCAACTCTTTTTCCCATAAAGCTTAAGCACAAAATCATGTTGATGTCATAGAGGTGACGAATAATCCAGTCTTGGAAAATTTTGGTGAGATACATGGTGTTTCAGAGATTCCTACCCCTCCGATTAATACAAAAGAGACAACTAGCAAAAATTCTGATGATCAACATAGAGATCATATCAGTGATAAGCAAGAAGAACATCATGAATCTACTAGAAACAGGGATCAGAAAGATAAAGATGAAATTGAAGGAAACAAGGATAAAAATAATAATCAAGGATGATGAGGATAAAAGGGAGAAAGAAAAGAAAGAGAAATCCTATGGAAAATCCCCCAGAGAAGAAGAAGAAAAAGAAAAGGAAAAAGGAGAAGAATAAGTTTAAAAGAAGTAAGAGACTGTGATGAGGGAGCTCAGTTGCTATTTGTCTACTGCATGAAGTGGCCTGATGCCACTCGAGGTATCAAGGACTTAATGGACTCAATAGAGTCTCAACTTGCTAATGCCTTCGAAGATCACAAGGTTGCAGATGATAGAAATTACATTGGTTGGGCTTCTATTACAGATCTTTAGAACAAGTTTTTCATTTTGCATGTCCATACATGTCTCTGTATCAAGTGCATTGATAGATGCAGAAAAAATTGAGAAGATGAACTTAATTTTGTCCACTCTAGAAGAAGGAGAAGAATTCCCGACAAAACTAGAATCACTACACAAAACTCTAGAGCAAAAGGAGTCTGGAATGATGGAAAGCCGGTTTGGGAATAAATTATTAAGGAGTTATAAGGTGCCCCCGGTTCTTGATTGAAGGCTTCTTTTAATTTTTCCCCATCCTTTTCCCTTGCTTTCAAAGGGGAAGAAGGTTCTATATAGAGAAGGGTATGTTAGAGTTTGGTGTGTTTTGTTTGCCAATTTTTTTTTTGTGTTTTTGTATATATGTAAGGGGGAGTTGAGTGCATTATTGTTGCACAATTTTGGTTTTGAAGAAAGCTTCATTTTTTGGCACATATTGCCATCAATGAAAAAGGGGGAGATTGTTGGAAGAATGAAGGAGACCTCCAAGTTTTTTGTCATTGATGCCAAAATTGGTTGGTAACTGACTAAGTAAACTGTGTATTTATACTGATCCGGTATTTTGATCCAAAAATTCTCTCAGTAAAAGATAGTTCTATGAGTTTTTGATATGTTGCTCAAGAGTGTCAGTTACGACTATGAACTAGCTTTCAAAAACTTTGGTTGATCCGGATGACATATCTAAATGGCAGAAGTTCAACATTCTTTTGGCCAACAGGGTTAAGAATTGCTTATCTTATGAATGTTTAAAGTGTTCCTTATTAGGTTTGAGCTGACCTAATTTGTGTTTGATATGTTTTGTTTTGTGTGCCAAAAATATTTTTGAATTGGGTCAACAAGTCACCGTGAATTATGTATGTTTAGATCCAATTAGGCCGACCTAATTGATGTATGAAGATGTAGCCATATATGTATGTATGTGGAACATACTTGTGTAAGTAAGATGAGAAAGTGTGTGTGGGTAAATAGATAGAGAACAGTGACATGAGCTATGCGAAAAGTGTTATAGTGTAAATTTGTTGATAATTGTTGTATACCTGCAACTGAAGTAGGATTTTGGTTTTCTAGAGCTTAACCAAAACTGATCTCAACACTTTGAAGGTGTACTTCTTTAGTTCATCTTTTGGCAGTGAGCCATACTCTTTGCATCTTGGTAGTAAGCCATTTTGTATTCACTTTAGGTTGTGAGCCTTTTAAGGATAGTGTGTCTTGGTAGTGAGCCCTATAATATCTTGTAACCGATTATAATATATTGTGAGTTAATCCTCACCGTAGTTTTTCCCATTTTAGGTGTTCCATGTAAAAATCCTAGTGAATGTATTATGAGATGTTATTATTCTTTTCATGTTTCGGTTTACAGTTGCAGCTAGATATGTGTTAATAGTTGGATGGTTAGCAATTAATTGTGTTAGCAGAATACTAATTCACCCCCCTCTCAGTATTCAATGTATTCAACAAAAGATGGAGTCTCTTTTGCTGTAAGCTGGCTAGAGGCTACATGTGGTAAATCTTGCACATTTTGTTCCTTAGGTTCACCTTGGCTATGGGTAGGTGAACCCATAGGTGAAACAGGAGGGGTTTCTCTTATAGACCCAACACGTGATTCTAGGGCCTTTGGAATTACAAGTTCGTCAAGGATATGATTAATTCCTTAACAAGCTACAAAATCCTCCCAAGTCACCTAGGGGTGATGAATCCTAAGACTCCTTTTACTAACATTATTATTAGACAAGTGATAAGGATGAATCACTTTGCTTCCTTTGATATTCTGGCCCCATTCTTTTGAGAAAATTGTAAAGATAATTGGGTACATTAACCAATAGATTTTTATGGAGATAACTTAACAACTTAAAATGAATAGTATACAATAGAGATAGCCTACCATCACATGTAATGTACTTAATGATATAAGAGGAACAAGAGGCCCATACCCATGGCAATGATAGTCTTTTGGTACCTTGTGATGAAGAGTCAAGGTTCTCTCCTGGCTTTCTAAACTCATCCCTAGCTGCAACTACATTTTCTTGAGCAAGGAACTCATCTCCAACCCTTGATAGACCTAACACTTGTGCAATTGTGACCTCTAAATCATCCACCTTCAACCCCTTGACTGTGACCTCATCAATTTTAATGTGGTTGCAAATTTACTCATCATTTCTTCATCATACTCTATCAATTTGAGGAAGTAGTCCAACCAACTAGCCCTTGTAAAAATGGGTAGAAATAATGTTCTTCTAAAATCTATTTGTGGTTTGATGGCTCTCTTCGGATAATGTCACCTCCCATGGTGAAATACTCTGCCTCTTCTCAATGTTCTTAGAAATTTAGCTCAATTTCAACTTATCCACCTTCAAACCCTCTCTATTCTGCTATGCTCACATGCACTTTTCCACTATAACTGCACTATAACTGCAATTGCTACATCCCTTTCTCCTGTCTTTCAGCTTAATTCTACGTAAATTAGGTTCAAGTTAGCTCAAAATCTAGGATTTAGGGAATTGACAACTAAAATTAACAACAAAAGGTTGTAGGTACAAAAGATAATAAGACAAAAGGGTTTGTATGTTTGTTTCTGCATTTAGCTTTTGGTGGTGAAAACTAATTTTTTTGGCTGATATATTACCCCCTCCCCCCAACTTAAGTTTTGAAGTGACCTCACTTCATTTCATGTGAAATAGATGAAGGGTATGATTACAAAATATGGAAATAAATGTAATGAATATATGACATGCTAAATTTAATGTCAATACATAATGAAAGCTTTTGGAAATCTATGATAATGATGGTAGTGTAGTATGTGTACTTGTCCAATATGATTAACATAACACCATGTATGTGAAGCTGATTAAAAAGAATCCACAATTTTATATTGATTTGACAAGAGTTAATTACAGTGTATGGTTAAATGAATGACAGGGTGGTGCGTGTAATGAAATGAAGCAGAATGTACAGATGATGGGATATGAAGTGATAGTTCGAATGCTTGAAATTCAAATTGGAAATGTGGAATGGAATGAGCATGTTGCATGCACTTAATATGATAGGATTAATGATGTATGTGTGAGAAAAGGTGAAATGAAAGGTGATGAATTGCAATTAATGTAGCACAAACTTTTAAAAACTCAGACATATAGCATTGTGAGTATACCTTTTGTAACAAGTCCCTAACTGAGCTATGACAACTCACATGTATTAAGCTACAAGTCCCTATTGCAACAGGGTCCAATAATGGATTATAGCAGCTTTAATACATGAAGTTATAGGTCCCTTCACTGGTATGAAGCATTCTCAAAAGAAGATTTTGAATCATAATAATTGTGTTGTGTGTGCATAAAATTGTGGGATAGTAAATTATACCCAAGTAACCTCAGGAGATGAACTGTGTAGGTCTCTACTAAGGCAATGTGAGAAACAATTGTATTTGCTATTGAGGTGTTATCCTATGATTGATTATTTGTATTTGAACCATTATTTTGACCATATAGATGCATCAGTGAAAGAAGAGAGTCATCTTATTGAGTTGGTTGTTTATATATCTTGAATCTATGTCCATTCACTAGCAATGTGAATCTAATTACATCTATAGTTTTTAACTTGAATGCTCCATTGGGAAATACCTATTGAATTTCATAGGGTCCTAACCATCTAGACTGTAACTTACCCTTGTGGTCTTTGTACCTAGAATTATATAGTAAATCCCAGTCACCTACAGTGAACTCTTTGGCCTTTATAAGTTTATTATTCCATTTGGTTCTCTATTTCTAAATGATCTTTGTATGATGCATGGCACCAATTCTGATTTCATCCAATCCATTCAAACTATGCAACCTCTCTTGTTGTGCTTCTGTCAAATCCATTCCTAAATCCATTTCCGTCCTAAGTGTCTTGTACTCAAACTCTATTGGTAGAACTATTGTTTTACCATAGACTAACTCATAAGGTGTGAAACCTGTAGTTTTTTTCCATGTTGTAATGTAAGGTCCACACTGCTTCAAGTAATCTTGATGCCCAGTCCTTCCTATGAATTTTCACTATTTTGGTTAGAATATTCTCAATCTCACTATTTGTAACCTCCACCTGACCATTGGCTTGGGGATGATAAGGTGTTGATTAGTAAACCGAGGACCTTGATTAGTGACAATTTCTCTAGGTACTCCATACCTAGTAAAGATATCTTCATACAATAACTTAGCTACATTCCCATCTCTTGCAAACTATAATGCCTTGAATTCAACCCATTTTGTCAAATAGTTTGTACAAACCAAGATATACTCTATATTATTAGAGGTTGGTGAAATTGGTCCAATGAAGTCAAGCCCCCATTTGTCAAATGGTGCTAGTGCTATCTATGGTTGCAAAGGAATTTCATCCGTCTTTGTTGGTTTTCCCATCCTTTGACATCTATCACAACTTCTGGTATACTTTACCGAATCATTGTGGAGAGTTGGTCAATAGTAACATGTTGTGAAGATCTTAAATGCTATCCTTTTGGCTGCAAAGTGAACCCCATAGGGCTCATCATGGAAAGCCTTTAGAATGTCAAAGACCTCATCTTCTCTTATACATCTCATGATATTATCTAGACCACTATAAAATAAGTAACCAACTACCCAAGAATATGGAAATCTTTTATGCACCAACTGTCTCTTTTCTCTAGGAGAGAAATGTGATGGAATCAACCCTTCCACTAGATAATTTGCAATATCAACAAACCATGGTGTGTGTATTGTAAGGGAAAAAAATGCTCATCTAGAAAATTCATCCACAACACCTTCTTCTATTTGTGTAGGCAACCTAGATAGAAAATCTGCCACCACATTAGCTTACCCTAGCTTATCCACTATTGTTACATCAAACTCCTGTAGTAAGACTAGTCATTTGACTAGTCTCCCCCCAACTACAAGTTTGTTCATCAAATATCTTATAGTTGTATGATTTGTGTGAATGAAGACTTGATAACCACTGATATAATGCCTAAATTTATTGATAGCATAAACAATTCCCAACATCTCTTTCTTAGTGACAATGTAGTTAACCTCAGCTCCTTACAAATTCTTGTTGATATAGTAGATGGCATATTCTTTGTTCCCTTCTTTTTTCCCCAGGATTGCTCCTATTGCAAAATCTGAAGTATCAATGTGTATATGGAAAGGAAATATCCAATTTGGACCTATTAAGATAGGTGCTTGTGTCAAGGCTGCCTTAAGTGCTTTAAATGAATGTTTACATTCTATAGTCCATTTAAATTCTATGTCTTTGGTGAGTAAGACAAATAAGAGTGCTGCAATTTTTCTGAAATCTTGGATGAATCTCCTATAGTAGCTTGCATGGCCCAAAAATATCTTGACATATTTTCTCAATCTTGTTGGGATCCACCTGAATACTTTCACTTGAGATAAAGTGTCCTAGAACAATCCCTTGAGTCATCATTATGAATTTTTTTTCATGAATCAATGATAGGTTATGTTCTTTACACCTTTTCAAAACCTTTTCTAGATTGTTGAGTGCATCTTCATAGGTGTCTCCATATGTAGTGAAGTCATCCATGTAGATTTCCATGGGATCATGAGCATAGTCTGAAAAGATACTTAGCACTACCCTCTAAAAAATTGTTGGGGCATTACATAGTCCAAAGGGAAGAACAAAATATGCATAAGTATTCCAAGGTCATGTAAATGTAGTATTATCTTGGTCCTCTGGAGCTATCTTTATCTGGTTGTAGCCACTAAACCCATCAAGGAAAGAGAAGTACTTTTTCTCTGCTAAGGAATCAAGCACTTGGTCAATGGAAGGTAGGGGGAAGTGAACTTTTCTAGTTGTTGTATTCAGCTCCCTATAGTCCACACATACCCTCCATTTTCCTCCTTTCTTAGGAACAATGACTAATGGTGACACCCATTGGCTATTAGAAATGGGATAAATGCAGACTGCATCAAGTAGCTTTCGTAACTCAGTTTTGACTATTTCTCTTAAGGTAGGGTTCATTCTCCTTTGGGGCTGTCTAATTAGCTTGAATCCATCATTTATGTAGATCCTATGCATGTAAATTTTTGGATCAATTCTCTTCATATCATGGTAGTCCCATGAAAAGGATGTTGTGTGTTCCTGCAACACAGTGTTCATGGAATTCTTCTATTCTTCAGTTAATCCATTGTTGATGTTCAGGGTTTTAACTAGCATAATTTCCCATGTTTTGGATTCTGATTGCATAGATGAGAGATCAAGGACACTAATTTTGGGAACACATTGTTGTGGCAAAAGGGAATGGAACATTTGGGATACCTCTTCTGATGAATTTGTAGGTATAATATTCTACAGTGGATCTTGTAGACATGAAAGATAGTCTTGTTGTTGCGGGTCCCTACCATAGTTGTTCTGTATAATATGGTCAATTAAGTCATCCTCATCTTAGGTTCCTAACAAGGAATTGCATTCTATTTTCAAGAGAGTTTGTATTGAATAATGATATTCTTCATCTAAGATAGGCCATATAGTCTTCTCTAGGTTTTCATGAGGTTGGGTTGGTGGATAGAGAACCAATTTCTTGGTTATAGTCCCATTAGATATTATCATGTTCCCAGACCTACAACCTATGAATGCATTAGCTATAGCTAACCATGATCTACCTAAACTGAGTGGATATCCTACAAGGTTGACCTTTGGCTGCAAGACTATAAAATATGCAGGATACTCCCATGAATCTAATGCAATGAATAAATTCTCAATGATTCCCTTAGGCTTTATTGTTGACTTATCTACCAATTGTAAAATAGTTGGTGGAGGTCTAAAGGTTAGCTAATTGAAGTAGCTGCATTGTCTCTTTAGTCATGACTTTAATTGCTACCCCTAAGTCAATCAAGGTGTTCTTGATAACAGTCCCATTAATCTTAACATCCACTACTGGACTTCCAGTGTTTATGCATTTAGGGATAGTTATATTCCCTAGCATAATATCAACAAGGTTTCTTAGGACATGAACTATTTGAAGGTCCTTCCTCTTTCTCCTTGGTTTCTTAGGACATAGGTTCCTTACTATCTTGGCATAGATTGGGATATCCTTGATATCTTGGATGAGGGAAATTTTGATATTGACATTCTTAAACTGACCCAATAGGTTTGTCTCAACTTGGGTATGATGTTTTTTAATCGCTAAATGCCCATGGAAAGGAGGCTCTAGACTTGAGGTAGTATGGTTTACTTGATTTGACCTAGGTTCCAGAGGTGAATTATTTGAAGCTTCAACTATAGGTTCCTCATCCTTCATCTTAGTGATTTGGGGGGCTGAAGGTCCAGCTAGTGTCTTCCCTGACTTGAGGTGGACATCACTCACTTCTACCCCATAAGTAGGGTATTGTATAGCATCGTTAGTATAAGCTTTTTGGATACGCTTGTTGTTAGGGTTAGGTGTAGGTTGGACATGTAATTGTGGTGCTCTTGGTGGATGAGATTTTTTTGTGGGATTAGGCATAATAGCCTATTATTGTGGTTGAGAAGGCAACAAAGGTTGTTGGTAATTTAGATTTTGTTACTACCACTGCTGACCTTTTTGCCATTGTAGTTGCCACTGATTTTCCTGCAATGGCTATTGAGGATTGTAATTGGCACCTTGAAGATTTTGTTGTGACCATACATTTGATTGCTATTGGTTCCAAATTTGATGAGGGATTTTCCATTATTGAGGGTTTTTCCATTGGTTTTGGTTATTCAAGCAAGGGTGAGAATTCCAAGCAGAGAAATTATAATTACCAATTGGAAAATATGTATTGAAATTTAGAGGGTCTTGTGGCATACCTTTTCTTGGTTGTCATGGCCTTCTTTGAGAAATGTAAAATAGCTGTCCATATTCTCCTTCAAGTGGTTAAAAATCAAGTTTTTCTAATTTTTTCTCTATAATACTAGCAATCCTCTTGCACTTCTAGTTTGATTTCCTTTGTTTGCAATTAGGGAAATATTTAGTGAGATTGCTTCAACCTCTTCTTTTTTATTCTTTATATGTAGAGTGTCCAATTGAGTAGCTAGGTGACTTATGATATCCTCCTTCATGTTGGATAGTAGGTAACTTAACTCCACTCTTGAAACCCCATTAGATGTCTTGTTAGTAGTGGATGTCTTTTCTCCTCTTGACGTTTTGGTGAAGGTCCTAGAGTAATTTCTATAGACCCTATAGATCTCTTCAAAGGGTAATTGAGACACATCACCTTTCCCAATAAGATTGAGGGAATCCATGAAATATTCATTAACCCCTCTTAAGAACACAAGCTTCAATGATTCTTCTGAGAGCTTATTCTGTCGGTTTTCTTCAAGAAAAATTGAAACCTTTCAACATACTCTTCCAATGGTTCATCCTCTTTCTGAGTCATTCCAAAGATATCATCTCTTCTCCTATCAACTCCTTTGCAATAATCTTGGTATTTCTCCAAGAATTTTGTTTTCATGGTATCCTAGTTTGGAACAACATCCTTGCCTAATCCCATAAACCATCTAAGGGCAACATCTTTTAGAGTGGTAGGGAATAACTTGAGCTTATGAGATTCAATTGTGTAGTCATAGCTCCTGTATAGGACATCAAAATCGAACAAGAATGTGTCTAGATCTTCAGTCACTAACCCATAGAAGACTAGTAATGCTGAAGGAAGGATATTCTTCAACACAATAGCCCTTTCTTGGTTGGTAATTAGAAACTCAAAGGTCACATGTTCAGGTGGATCATCCACTGCTGCATCACTCATTGTTTGGAAGGTCTCCTTTGTGTTTTCAGTAGATGTTGGTGAAAGGGAAGATTCTTCTTTAGTAGTAACCTCACTTTGATCAATGTAGTCACCAACATTTTCTCTAGCTTGTTGGCTTGTTGAGGGGAGGAATCTTCCCAAAGAGTCTCTTTGCCTCCACAAACAATAGATATGACTTTGTATGGAAACATATCCTACACAATGTTAGTAGAATGCTTTGGTATTTGATAATATTAAACCTAACAGTCCTAATACTGAAAGAAAATTATAAACTAAGAAAGATTGGAAATGAAATAAACTAATCTTTGAAAGTAGCACCATCCCTAACAATGGTGCCAAAAATGTAGAGTCCCTATTAGTGTCTAGTAAAATTGGTGGTGATCACACAATTCAAAGGGAACAACCTAGTTGAATAGTCCACTTAACATTTGGAAAGACCTTCATTGAATTATCAATCAGGGAAAGTAGGCTTGTGATGGTACTGACACTGTATGTGCTTTCAAAGAATGGAAAATACCTAAACCAATCAAGTAAAGATATTGCACTTGTTGGAAAATCATAAAACTACAAACATTAAGAAAGTAAAGTTGTCTCTTTGGCTACAAGTACCTACAGTATAAGACTATAGCTAACTACAATTTAGAAGTAAATGCTGGAAATTGACTGAATTGCTAATTAAACCTATTCTACACTCTCGAGTATAACAACTCTAGTAATTGCAATATAATTATGAAAAATGAATTGTTCATACATTCATCAATGATTGAAAACACAAGGAATCTGTTAACACAAATTGCATTTATAAAGTAACAACTAAAACATAATTGAAATAACTAAAAAGAAAGGAGTGAAGGACAATTACCTTGAGTGGGCCTTGCTTAAGAAGCTATCTTCACTAATCTAAACCCAAATCTAACTCCTTAGATCCAACACAATCATAGTAACTCAAATTCATTCATTAGAAAATTCCAGAAAATCACATAAGATTATGATCAAAGATCTTATTCATGAAATCATAATTGCATAATAAACATGGTTTTCATTTCAACTAAAAATTGAAAGAGTATTTGATAATTGGTAAAAATTGATCGACTAAAAACTGACTAGCTAACCTAAGACTTAACCAATGTGTTGTACATATAGGCATGAGGGAGTTTATTCAAAATAGGATTCTAAAATGAAACCTTTAATGACCACTCCCTGGATTTCAGAGGGTGAGAAATATTCAATTAACTCTAAATGCAACTAGAAAAGAAGAAGAGTCCAAATTGGATTGTGACTCTATTTGTAACAGACTCAAATGTGGAATGCTCAAAATTAGATTATAATTCCAATCAAAATAGGGTTCTTCCTTCTCAAGTGTCTTTATTGGTCATCATGATGATGCACTATCTCCTTCATTAAATGTATACATGTTGTAGTCATCGTATTCAATTTATTTTGGGAATCCCCTGTTTCATTGTTCAGGAACTCCTTCAGATACGAGCATCATGTTGCAGTTGTTGTGGGCTACAATGCCTCCTCTAGCTGCAAGGGGTTAGTTCACAAAATATGTACACAATAATAAAACCATGAATAAGCATAGATACCCAATCAAAATTCATAATATTCATGCATAAATCATGCATTAACCATCACATCATAATTATATTTCCATATACTTAAATTAGGTTTAGGGTTTGCATAATAGGTATCAAAGATAGCATAATTTATGAACATGTATAGGATAAATATCTTGGTAATGTCTATAACCATGTATAAAAGATATAACTATTATCTAGACCCATCACATGCAATAGATCAATTATGAATGCATAACCCATAAAAATGAGCCAAAAGCACCATTGATACTATTGGTGTTTCTAACTAATTGTCTAGGTTTTCCTAAAGATTAACTACTTATACACAAAAACCCTAGGTCAGTGGCTAACGATAGGAGATAGATTTACAAGGTGGTTCCCCTATAACATCATTCAATGATTACTTTGATAACAAATTCTTCACATTGATATGGAAAAGGGTAACTTGATGGGCTAAATCATCTCTAACACCCTCTATATTTTCTATGATTCCTTGTAGTGTGGAAATGGACATATAGCAATAAAATTATAGAAAAGTAAAGGTTTTTATTTTTATTTTATATGTTATTCTATTAAAGATTTTAGCTTTAATATTTAGATTGACCAGTGCCTTATCGACACATAGTCTAGAAATGTAGTAAAACTCCTACAATAGACCAACCTTCTGGCTTTTGATATCCCTGCTACCTTACAACAAGAAACCAAAAAGTAAACATTATTTTCAAACTACTTGAAGATCCATATTGCAACACCACAAACCTAAATGGATGAACTAAAAGCAAAATTACTCTATTCCTTGAATAGAAACAAACAATTCATACATTCATAAGACAAAAGGTGAAATATGAACTAGAAGATAATCCTTGATTATATTTATTCAAGAGTAATGAGTACAACAATGGAGAGAATGATAAGGCTGATATACACCATAAATTATATTGCAATGAGAATTTAGGTCATTTGTTGTTATTATAGAGTAAAACTTTACAACATTTCCTCTCTAAGCTTTAGAGGAATCAACTATACAACCTAAGATCTATACAAATACTTACAAATGCTAAGAAGTAGAACCCTTTGATGAGGCCCAAAATTCCCCTTTATAGACATAAGGGAAGCAACAAGAAAAAAGCCTCATTCAACTACGAAAAGTGGTTCAAAATTTACAACAGACAAAGTGGTTCAAAAAATACCAGCCACTCCAAAAGTAGTTGGGGATCACCTACAACATTAAATTCAACGTATGGTAGAAGATCTTCTCAAAATTCCTTATTACAATATATAGGACACCTCTGAAATTCCTTGTATGAAAGACCCATGCAACAAATATCTAGTGGTTGGGAACTGATTGAAACACAACTCAAGTTGCATCATCCTATCTTCCATGTGTTCTACCTACTCTGTTGAGGTGTCAATCCTTGGTGGAAAAAAGCTGTTGAACTCCTCCAAATATGTCATATAGTCATTTCCAATCAAAAATTGCACTAGGTTTAGAAAACCAATTAGACTATACTCCAATTTGATGAGTATATCCATACTGGAATTTAACTACTTAGCATCAACTTCATCCTCCTTATTTATCTTACTGTACATGGGAGAGAGGAGGTTATAAAATTTTGGTCTCTAATCTGCACATGCCACCATCTCCCCCTCATTAACCAAAATTAGAGGCATACTAAACTCCTCAAAGCCTCCGAAGGTATTAAGCTCCCTTTTTATTAAATACCTATATCTATTGTGATGACTCATAATGCCATCCAAACAATTCGACTCCTTCAAAATTTTAGACATAAGGCTACTATCAAAACTTGAATTGTTGACAAACAATCTCAACAACTCTACTCCCTTGGACCATTTGATTTGCATGCATTTTAGTCTCATACAAATCTAGTTATGAGTAGAGAAAGCATTTTTCAACCTTGCATAGCTGTCCCACACCTTGTAAACATGGGAGAGAATCTTGGACAACCTATACCCTAAAATTTTGTCTACTAAATTAGAGGTCTTCTTTGCAGAGCTTCCTTTATTATCTTGACCTCTGAGGTAATTTGTTTTAGCTTCTCCCTCAATTCATTTATTTCCACCTCTAATTTATTTTTGTCATGTGAGGCCTAAGCATCCTCTACCTTCTGTGGAGGGGGTAATAAGCCCCAGACTATATTGAACCTTTGCTCAAGGTTTTTATTTAGGGCATTTTCCCTGTCTAGATCAGCTTGTAACTTCTTAAGATTTTCCTTTGAATAGAAGAACCAATCACCACAAAAATTTCCTCAAAAGAAGCATAAGTGGAATGCCTACAATCCTTTTCCTACAAGTACATCCATTCTTGGACTAGTAGCAATACATTATTCTCCCATGTGGCCCTTATTTGTAACTATGGTGGCCAAACCTATAGACCAACATACAATATCATATAGAGTAGAAGAGAATACTTTCTACAACTTACTGGACTAGAGGGATCCCTCTTAATTGCATAAAGGAACATGCACAACTGATCAAAAACATACCCCGCAAAGTCATAAGGCCTATTCACATCTCTACTTTGAATGTCCACTTCCAAGACCATCACATTTACAGGGATCTAGATCCTTTTATCCATCCCTAAGATCTACATCAATAAAAAATAGGTCTTCTAAAAGTAGGGTTTGAAGATGTCATAGGTGAATGGCTCAAAATCACCCCTGCCGAACCTTTGCAATTCTTTCCTTGAACCCTTTGGTCTAAAATAAGGCAACCATCTGACCCTATAACTATTTCTATTGCACTCAAACTCTATGTTCAATGTGCCTAGGTAAATTGGCAAGCATGCATTGGGGTCTAATTGAAATACTCGACACACCTAGTCTCTATCCAATGGAAATGGTCTTTGGCCATTAGTAGCATATAAAGACCTAAAATTGGGGTCATATTCCATGGAAAATTGCCTTATCAACTCTAAATTTACAGACATTAGGCACCACCAGCTTGCCCAATGTCAGGTTCCAAATGTTTCATATTGGCATGTCTGCATAGGCCTTCCTGTATGCATGCTTAAATAACACATATCCTTCTTCTAGAATGATGGGGTCTCTGCATCCACTACCTCGGTCCATAAGATTATCTATAAAACCACCAGACCCTAGACCAACCTTTGGTATCTTTGATGACCTCGATAATAAAGTAATTATTTCCTCCTCCAGTGGTCTTCTCTTCTCAGCTAAAGTTCCATCCATTTTGTGAAATTATAGAAGACTAGAGTTTATATTGCTAACTAGGATTTTACAAAATTTTTACCTAAGGGTCTGAGAAAAATTTAGCAGCATATACCCCTTACAATTCATAATTTCTTGATTATGAATTGACAACAATCTCCCTTACACCTATTTGGAATGTCGTAGAAAACCCTAGTTCACACCAAAAAGCCCTCATTTGATATGGAAAATATTAACACCTCATTTGATCACCTTAGGATTTGTGGGAGAAATGAATTTCAACAAGTAATTTATTCTCATCACCTTGAATTTGGTACATAACGATCCCATCCACCATTACTTCCTTCCTATGGTTGAACACGTGACCAGTAGGAGACGTTGGCCCAATTTGAATGTGGGCTATCGATATTCAAATCAATGACCATCATGCAAGTTTGAATTTGCTTGTGTGAAGTGAAAAGATCCTTTTTTCAACATGTGGATAGGTGTCACCATTTCATTCATTCACAAAGGGAGAATATGACAAATATGTGACTCCCATGATAAAAGAGCTCACTATGAAGCATTGAGATGCTGATACTTGTCATCACCTCATGACTTCACTAGAGAAAAAGCTAGTCCCACCATGGCTTTGTGAAGGCTTGTGCCTTTGTGATAGAATTAAACACATGTTTTAATATGTGTCAATATTTTGTCATTTCACGGAAGAAAAGTGTTAGAATTTCTAGATCTTTGTGAAGGAAAGAGCCTCCAAAAAATGCATGTGCTAAATTAGCAACTTAAAGTGACTAGGGAATAGGGGGATCGATTTCGGACAAGACAAAAAGGCTCAACGATATGAACATAACACATTTGATAAACAACATTAGGCTTTATAAATATTTGGATGTGTGTCACCATTTTGAGGTATCGCGGTGCTAGAAAATGACAAAACCAAACTCTTAGATAACTAAAGAGACAATACGATATTGCGACACATGTCCAAGCTGCCCAAGGAACACAACACTATTAAGAAGGAAAATAATCAAATCTTAACAAAGTATCAAAGGGGAACTTCCTAGCAAAAGGAGATGTGAGAAACATGAAATTGATACCCATTAGTTGTCACTTAAAGACCAATAAAAAAGTGAATGCCACCAATGACAAAACATAACAATACTAGGGTTTTAAGACAATAGGGTTTTAGAAAGCCCTAGGTTGCAAACCTAACAGCCCTTATTTAACTAGTTGAGGACAACCAAGAATTTTCCCACCCTCCACACCATATGGTACCATGAAATTTTTTTAGGCTCCATTAGTGGCTCTAGTTGTGGATGTTTGTTTAGTAGAAACAAGGTGAGAATTTAGAAATCTCTAGGAGAGAAAACTAAAAAAACCCAAAAAACAAACCATGAAAAAGTTACAAATATATTATGATACAATGTGCATGGGTATGTTCTATTTCTGAGAAGTATGGTTTAAGGAATCGTCCATGCATGAGAAATTCCAACAATTCTTCATTTATATTCTGTAAAGATGTATGAATGCTCACCATGATTGTCACAGATGACGTAAGGAATAGTCCATAGGGACTCAAACTTACCATATTTTCCTCATCTTAAACTCTAGCATTCCACATTAAAACAAGGTCCCCAACAACAAATTTCCTATATGTTGTTCTTTTGTCAAACAAGTATTCAACTTGCAATTTATTTTTCAAATTGATGTTTTAAGCTGCTCTTCTTGACTCATCCAACTTTGTCAGTAGGTTAATCCTACTTGTCATGATATCACCAATATCATCTCCATATTCTTGAATGAATTTGTAAACTAGCAACAAGTTGTTCATAGGTATCCTGACATCTAGTCCATTCAAAAGTTCATAAGGGGACCTCTCTATAGCCTTTTTTATGGTCATCTTATCAGCCCATAATGCCAATTTCAATTTTGAGTCCTAGGCCCTTCTGTTCTTTTCCATAACTCTTCATAATTTTCATGAGACTTTTATTACTAGACTTAGCTCGACCATTCCCTTGTGGATGATAAGGGGAAAAGTATGATATGGTAATACCATAATCATTGAAAAATTCAAAAAACTCCTCTGACCTAAAACACATTGCATTGTCCATGATTAACCTTGCAGGAGTGCCAAATCTGATCAAAATATTGTCCATGATAAAATTGATGACAACTTTGCTAGTTGTTTTTCTTATAGGGATTGCCTCTACCCATTTGGTGAAGTAGTCTATGGCTACTAGTATCCAACTATGGCCACCACTAGATTTTTCATTGAACTCATCAATGAAATCTATGCCCCATTACTGAAAAGGAGCCTCTACATTTTGTAGTCTAAGAGGTAAAGCACCAAAGAATTTTAGCTTACCAGAAAACTTTTGACATGCATCACACCTCTTCACCATGTTGTGTGTGTTAGAGAAAAGGGAAGGCCACCAATATCCAGATCTTAGCATCTTATGGGTAGTTGTATTGGCTATGTAGTGGCCTCCACACACACCATTATATGCTTCATCAAGGATATTTATTGCTTGTTCTTCATCAACACATCTCAACATCACACCAACTCTGTCCCTCCAATAAAAACAATCATTAATTATTACATACTTGATGGCTTGTAACTTCAAGGTCCTCTTTTGATTATCAATCATGTGATTAGGGAAATACATGTTTCTCAGATAATGTAGAATATCCTTATACCAAGAGCAACCTTGAACCACACATTCCTTCTTAGGAACGTCCTCACTTATCCGATTTATTTGACTATCCTCAAGATTTGATTCATCCATTAGTTTGGCTAAACCTTTCCCTCTAACAAGTGTTGTTATTTGAATATCAATATTAAACTCTTGGATCTTCTTGATCCATCTACACCTTCTAGTAACTTCCTGCTAAGTAAATATGATTTTGACTGCAACATTAGGCACATAAGCCACTATTTTTGTACCCACCAAGTAGGGTCTAATTTTTTTGATGGCCTTTACTAAAGAATAGACCTACTTTTCCTAGATATCATATTTTTTTTTTGTTTCGTAATAGAGATTGTATTGATTTCTGCCAAAAAAGTGGTATACAAACGTTTGCATATGCAGGATTCAACTGAATTTGTAAGACTGCCACTAAAAACCCATACAAGCCCAAAAAATGAACACCATCTACACCCCAACAACAAGGAGGACAAAACACTCGACTATAGGATAGAGACAGAGAATCCCATAACTAGGAAAACCACTAAACAAATATCTAAAACCGACTACTAGAAGGTATTCAAAACCAGACACCAAACCCCCTTACATGAGACCATTTTCCCTTGCGAAGGCATCAAATTCAACAATCCATTCAAAGTTGTCCGCATCCACCAGCCTCACCTTCTTTTTCAAGAAATTAACCCCAACTTCCGCCACTATCCTGTGTCACACTAGAGCCGTGCCCTTCAAATCCAGAAGAAATGGATAAATTTTGATAACCTCGCCTTGCTTCTTAACCAGCTCCAGGTCCTTGGGTCTCAACACCCCAGCCCCCGTAATTTCCACCTTGAGAATTTCATCCAACCCTTCCATCAGACCCTTCTTAAAAAGTTTATAGACCAACACCCTCGTTTCATATTTGGCAATATGGAGATCCAACAGAGATGCCAGGAACCTCAAAACTATTTGAGAGTTCACCCATGGAGTTTCATGGGGCACCAAATGTTCCCTCCCCAAGATCATTTTGACAACCACCACTGTTTGTGGGTCAATTTCTAGGAGAATGCGCTTAAGGCACTGGTCAGTAATTCCCTCGAACCCATTTTTCCACTCCTTGCTCCCAAGCTGAATTGGGGTATCGACCCCAAAGCAAACCAAAGAGTTGGCGAACATGTGCATTGCAAATTTTGTTTTTTTTCTACCATTGAAGGAAGCCCCAAACAAGCCCAAACCTTAGAAGAGAGAAGAATGCATAGTCCAATACCACCTTCCGATGAATGAGTGATGTAAATGCGTGTCGGGTTATTACGTTGTACAAGGTGAAGTTGCTACCCTGTGTGGCCCAAACCACAAAGCATTGCTTCCATATGGTGTCATCAATGCAATGATACAGAATGGAGGAAAAAAAATAATGCTAATGAGTGTGAAGCTCACATCATCGCTAGATATGGTGAGTCCGCCTGGTGATTACTAAAACACACAAAGAAACAGAAGCCTACCATGTGATTATTGCTGATGGGGGATCCATTTTCCAACCTCTCCTTGTTTAACCCCCTGAAATGGACTTTCCACAATCCCATGTGGAAAGTTTCCCTCCCTTCCTCCCACTCCATGATATCATATTTTAATTCTGCTGCTTGCAATGATTTCCTAAAGAAAGAAATGGGTCCTTCATGACCCTCATAATTTTTTTGTAATAAAAGAACAATAATAGTATGAAATGATGCAAAAGAAAACAACTAAAAAGGCTTAGAAAAATCTGGGGACTTAAGCACTCGTGCTTCTTTTATAGCCTTCTTGATGTCATTGAATGCTTTAATAGGATTATCACCCCATGCAATTGTTTCTTGTTTTCTTAACATCTTAGAGATGGATTTTTTAGTCTCAACAAAGTTTGTAACAAACCTTATAACAAAATTGATCTAGCCAAAGAATGACTGAATCCCCTTCATTATTTTAGGAAGTGGAATTTTGTCAATTGCTGCAACCCTTTCTAGATCAATCCTTATTCCTTCCTTTGAGACTATGTGCCCCAAAAACTTTCCTTTTGTAACCCCAAATGTACACTTCTTAGGGTTCAATGAAATGCCATACTCCAAGGATCTTATGAATATCTTTTCTAAGTGCATGCAATGATCTTCCTCTTTCTTGGAATATGGAATGAGGTCATCCTGATATATAGCCATGAATATATCTATGAAGTTTGAAAAAGAAACATCCATAGCTCTTTGGAATGTAGCTCCAACATTAGTCAAACCAAATGACATTATGATATAAACATATGTTCCCCATGGTGTGGTAAAAGTAGTTTTATATTGCTCTAATTCTTTTACCTTTACTTGATTGTAACCTGAAAACCCATCCATCATGGATAAGAGCTCACAACTAGTGACTTTGTGCAACATTTCCTCCATGTTTAGCAATGGATAATTATATTTTAATAAGGATATGTTGAGATTTCTAAAATCTGCACATAACCTAATAGCCCCATTCTTCTTTCTGACTAGGACTAGATTTGAAACCCAGGTGGAATATTTGATAGGCTTTATAATTCTACCCTCCCTTAATTTCATGAGTTCTTGTTGCATTTTAGGTGCCAAAGTAGGATTTATTGGCCTATGTTTTTGTCTAAAAGGTTTTAGAATATGGCTTTAAAGGGATTTCAAGCTGAAATAAGTCCTCTCTATACGATTTTAGGTCATCATATGATCATGCAAACACATGCTTGTATTTTCTAAGAAGAGCAATCAACATTGTTCTAATTTTGGGGTTTAAGTTCTTACCAATATACACCTTCTTGGGCATACAATCAATTCCTAAGTTGATCTCTTCTAGATATTGTTCATGTGCAAAATTCTATTTCATATTGCACTTATCAGAGTTATCAAATACTCTTTCTAGGGCTACCAATCCCTTTGGAATCTTATTTGTCTTGAGCTAAATGACCTCATTTCCAAAAATGGTTTCCTTTCCATCAATTTTTTCAATAAAATTCTAGAAACCAATTTCCTGGTTGTGACACTCATTTATACAATGTAGAAATTTCAATAAATTAGTATCATTGTTGAATACTTGGAAGTTCTGGATGTTGTCAAGAACAGAAGGCCACACTTGAACCTCAACCTTTGATATTCCAACAAAAGCTATATCATCAAGCCTCAAAGCAATGTTAGCAAGGATATCTTCCATGATGTTCTTTGTCCTTTTTATCCAATTAATAGAAAAGGCATCAAACATCTCAATTGTGTCACAAACAATATTTCTATACCATTTCAACCTTTTGTTCTTTGACACATACTTAGCTCTTATTTGGGACGCCATTAACTGAGAATCACCAAAAAACTTAAGCTCTTTGATTTTAAGCTTACTTGAAATATTTAATCCTAATAATAGAGCTTCATACTCAACAACATTATTTGTGAATTCAAACTTTAATGAAAATGAGTACTTGTAAGATTTACCTCCTAGTGATATGAGAATCACCCCTACATTCGATCCTTCTTTTGAGCAAGCCTCATCAAAATGCATAGACCATAAGCCATCCTTCTGAATTTTTTGATTGACCTTTCCAATTCTTGTATACTTTCCTCCTTTGTTGGTTCTAGATTTACAACCTTGAAGTTGTCCATGTCTATGTGAATGAAATGCACACTTTCATGTGGGTAGACATCTTCTATGGTATTTTGGGATCTCTTTTCCCTGATCAAATTGAATTCTCTACCATTTACAGGTATAGTGGCATAGGAGAGATCTAAAGTCATGCTTCCACCAACTTCCGTTGCCTATCCCCTTGAAAAAAACATTCCATATTGAGTTGGGATGTCAGGATGTCAACAATAGTTACACTCATTGCATAATCCTTTTTAGGAAAAATTGCCAATTTGAAAGGAACACCATTTACCACTCCAATTACATGGACCTCTCTTGAATCCATTGCAAAACACCTCCCATATGTTTTGCTTTCTCATAACCCTAACTCTTTCATGATTGCTAAAGACATGATGTTAATGGAAGCTCCTAAATCTATCATGCAATTTCTAATCAATTTATCACTTGCTTGCAAGGTCACATAAAAGGGATCTACTTGAGTAGGACAAGTAGTCAAGGTGGTGCCTATAAACACTTTAGAAAAATCAATATGGGTTCCTTTAGGTTCAACTTCATTCACCCTTTCTCCACCTTTCTCAACAAGGGTAGTTACTTTTCCTCCACTATAATTGTCATATCTCAATTTCATTTTTGCATTTTAAAATTTGAGGAAATTGAAATATTTTGGACACATAATTTTAGCATTTTATTTATGGAATTTGATAGAATGTGATGATGAAAATTGAAAATGAATATTATACAATTTCCCAATTTAAGAAATCATTTTCATAAGATTATTGGTTGAAGGTTACTGATAAGTGGACAAGTGTAAGAATGTGTGTGCAAGAAACATGATGGACAAGAATTTGATTGAGGTAGGCATGCTTAGCTGGATGACCACGATAAGAAAGAATTGAATTTGGAATCTCACACACCACAATAGATCATGACATCTGCGTCTGATAGAAAATTAATGTATTTCATTCATATTGGATGTGAACATTTTAAATTATGTAAAGATCGAATCAGTGCATTTTTCCTTCTCATGTGTATAAGTACTTGCATTGTTTGATCTTTAAACAAAATTTAATTTGTATTTGAACAAGGAAAGAAAATATTTATGTGTTGCTTGAATATATGAACATATGTAAATAATCTTAAGGAAGGAAATTATATATATGGATGTATTTATAATGTATAGATGTACAAGTACATATATATATATACACACACACACACATATACATTCATATAAATAAATATGTCAGTACATGAAAATCAATATATATATATATATATATATGTATATGTATATGTATGTATATACATATATTCACACATATATATAAGTGATTGTTTTTAATTTTAAATTTTCATTTGGAAACAAAGAAATCATGGTACATGAAATCTGTAACTCCCATCACTATTGGGATAGGGGCCGACCCCTTCCATGACCAAAAGGCTGTAGTCAACTATCATAAATGGGAGGAATGGGTGAATAGGAAGGTGGTGGAGACAGAGGAATTCATGACCACTATCCCCTAAAAATAGCAAGAGGATATTTGAACGAGGGGAGATATATTTTGAAGGGAAAAGAAAAGAAAGGAAAAAGCAAGAAGAGAATCATGGATATTGACTAAAGGAAAAAGTAGAGGATTCGTAGCTTGTTTCCATTCTCAACGCCAGTTGTAGAGAAAAGAGGTAATGCAAAACCTTATAATTGTTGATTCTTGAATAATTTTCATTCTTGTAGTGTTGATTAAGCTTGTGTGAGCTAGCTTCTTTCATGTCTTCTTCGTTGGCCGTCTTGTGTCTGAATATATTGGCTCGACTGGTCCAAAGCCTTTACATCGAGTCTTCACCATATTTTACCATGCGTAAAGGGGTATTGAATAGACTCCATGGTGAAATCTTATTTGTATGTTTATCTTCCACAAGGCCGAGCAATTCAGTGAACCCATGGTATAGTATTTTAAGGCCACTTAGCTGACCCTTATTGAAGTATTATCATATATTTCCATTAATGTTGGTCATTGTTTGTTTTGCTCAACACCATTGGCATTTGGCTTACTCTGTTACCATAGTCTTGTGGTGTATTGATTCATGGTTGAGCGATACTTGATTGTCAATGATTGTCACAAGAAGAATGAAATATATTGTTCTATTGCTGTTTTAGTTTATCATTCCCAATGTGGTGGATATCCATGGTAAAGACCACACATGACCTAACCAAGGCCTTATTGTCATTTTACTAGCACTCATCATGCTTTGTGAATGGTAATTTGGGAAGAACAAAGTATCGTTCTAAGGTAACTATGGATGAATGATTCAATCATTTGATGATATTCTTGAAATGAATGAGATAACATTCATGTATGTTTAAATGGTAAATCGGCACTGTGAAATAGCTTTTAGCCTTTTCTATGGCCATGAGATGTAGAATCCCATATGGGTTTGACATGCGATGACTATGCATGCGTGTATATATATATATATGCATATATATACACACTTTTTCCTTGTGTTTCTTTGTCGATATTTATCTACCAGTGTCTAATTTGGGTCAATGAACGATCAGTGTGCTTACTATTGATGCAAACAAAAACACCAAGCCATCCAAAAACTCATACAATAAAGATTAAATAAATAAAATCTTTAGCATTCAAATCTGAAACTATATTCAATCATGTGAAACAATTACAAGTTTATGCAAGAAAATAATCGGTAAAATAAGATTTACAAAACTTGGCTCTCATAGCCATTCCCTCGCATCTTCTATTGAAGAATTCTTCCAACTTTTTCATCAACCCAACATTATTTCAATCATTTTCTACTGCTCAAAATGCATTAAAATGTGTTTACAACAGCCCTGAAATAGGCTACTCTCTATTCCACACCTCCGCTCCTTCCTTCTCTTCACTTCTCACACACTAGAACCTTGTCTTTCCTTCACTTGTCCTATTCAAATCCGTAACAAAATTGCCCAATGAATACCTCTATAGAAGTATCTTTCTCCTTCCCATTCCTCAAAAACTTCTTCCCACATTTTTTTTTCAAAAACCCCCAAAAATTGCATTGAAAATCAACAATTATTGCCCCAGAATGGGCTCCCAACTCTCCCCCCAAGAAGAGCTTTGCATATACCATGTTTATTCAGCCTTAAATAAGGCATTTAAACTTCTAGAAGCTCCTCCAAATGCTGGTTTTACTTAAGGGGCGTTTTTCTCTATTATGAAACTTTTATAAGCTCTAAAATCTTGATTTTTTACCTCTTTTATGTTCCAAATGCCCCCATATGACTTATGCACTAGATAAACGATTACATATGAAATAAAAATTGATATTCAACTTTCATGGCCTCCATAATACCTTTCCAAAATAAAATTAATCAAATTGGTGCTTTGGAAGTGCAAAATCAGGTGCTTGTAGGCGAAAAAATGAAAGTTATTTGATTCACACAAAATTTGGTGTGCAAACTTGGAATGGTATCCCATGGACCCCTGCAAAAAGATTTTTCCCAAAATTTCACTGATTTTAAAATTTTAAACGTTTTAAAAATTACTGACATTATTTTAACCAACTTTTGGCATTAAAATCTCTCAAACTAGAAAATGTATGACTTTGATTCTTTTTGAAAATTCTACGTGCCACCTCCATGAATGCTCCTACCAAAGTATTCTACTCCAATCCTTATGAGTTTTCTAGAAATAATTTTTGAAAACTGTTTGCAAAGCCTTAAAACTACGATAAATGATAAAAAATGACTTTAGTCAAATTTGAACATACCAAGAGCTTTTCCAAAGTTGAGAGATGTCAAATGTTTCTCAAAACACACCAAAATTAAATTCAAACCTAAAGCTTGTTTTCTTGGTTGATGTTGATTACCAATTTTCCCAAATGCTCTTGCATTAGACATGTCGGGTAGGAATTTTTTTGTAAGTATAACTCACAAAATTGAGTGAAGTAGGAGTACTACTCTTTCAGGTTGTGGACAACTTGTAGTGAAATCCATCACTAATTTAGACAAAAAAATTTCTTCCTCTGCCTCTTCTAGCACTTAACTGGGATACATTCCATTCTCCTCCACCAAGTGTGCACTCTATTTATCCTTCTTTTTGTGGACTCACATCCACCATAGACCATCCTCCTTCGCCATATCTCTTGTTTCCTCCTTTCCTTCTTTGTGGGATCCAACCCACCACAAACCAACCACCTCCACCAAGTTCCTCCTGCACCATCATCTACAACCTCTATGCATAAACATGCAACATTTGTATACCCATTCACAACTACAATTTCATTTTCCACTATTGCAAACTCTTCTTTAAATGGTAAATAATCATCACCTCTAAACTTAAAATCAAAATTTACTTTATCTTTTTTTGCTGCTATACCTTCTTCTTCTTCTTTTTCTTCTTTCGCCTTGTCTTCAATGCAAATTGTCACTCTGTTGGTGCCTTTAGAAAGACACTCTACTACTGTAAAATGATTTTCTACACCCAAAAAAATGTTAGAATAATAATCTTGTTACTCATCATCCATCTTATACAACAAGTAATCAAGTTCTTCTATTAGGGAATCTTCACCTTCATCATTCTCAAACAAGGAATCATCAGTAAACTCCAACTTCACATTCACATCTTGCACATCACTCTTACCTATCTCCAACACATCTACTGTTGCAAATACATCCTTATTCTCATCATAAAAAGCATAAAAATAAAAAATTACCTCATTATCTTTGGCTGCAACCTTTGTGTTAGCTGAAATTTTCTCATTCCACTCTCTTTCGATTGCTTTCAATTGCATTAGCAAATCATCCTCTTCCTCACCAACCCACTTGTCAAACTTAGGACCATCCATATTCATAATTTCTGATTGCAAACCCTCTTCATCCACTTCATACAATGCACTCCATTCACTTGATATCTTTGCAACTTGCACCTCATCATCTTCTTCACTTACGTGGGCTATCCCCACATATTCTTTCTTTTTTCTCTTCTTTTTGTTGTCCTCTTCTAAGAGAACATTTTTCTTTCCATATCTCTCTTTTCAAATTCTCATTTCCTCTTTAATATTCTTTTTTGATATATTCACTTTAGCCTAGAGCTCTTCAAACTCTTCACAATGCTTCCTATTATCCACATCTTTCCAATATTGTTCCTAAAATAAAATTCTTATGGGCCTCCTCAAGACCCATCCCATCCTCTTAATTGCTGCAAAATTTTCAACTCACATCACACGCTCTACAATCTACAAAGACATTTCCTTCGCGGCTTCCTAGCTCTCAATTTCTCAGGGATTCTCTCCTACCTACAACAATCTTTTAGAGCTTTCCACAACCACCTCCTCTTCTATACTTGTAGGTCCTAGTGTATACTACCCCACGTATCTACCCACACACTCATGATCACTGACTCTGATACCATTGATGCAAACAAAAACACCAAGCCATCCATAAACTCATCCAATGGAGATTAAATAAATAAGAGCTTTGGCATCCAAATCTGAAACTATATTCAATCATGTGAAACAATTACAAGTTTATGCAAGAAAACAATCAACAAAATTAGATTTACAATACTTGGCTCTCATAGACATTCCCTCATAGCTTCTGTTGAAGAAGTCTTCCAACTTTGTCATCAACCCAACATTATTTCAATCATCTGCTGCTGCTCAAAATGCATTAAAATGTGTTTACAACAGCCCCAAAATGGGCTACTCTCTATTCCACACCTTTGCTCCTTCCTTCTCTTCACTTCTCACACATTAGAACCTTGTCTTTCCTTCACTGGTTCTATTCAAATCTGCAACAAAAACCCCCACTGAATACCTCTATAGAGGTATCTTTCTCCTTCCCATTCCTTAGAAACTTCTTTCCACGTTTTTCTTCAAAAACCCCAAAAAATTGCATTGAAAATCAACAATTATTGCCCGAGAATGGGCTCCCAACTCTCCCCCAAGAATAACTCTCCATATACCATGTATATTTAGCCTTAAATGAGACATTTAAACTTCTAGAAAATCCTCCAGATGTTGCCTTTACTCAAGGGGCATTTTTCTCTATTATGAGAATTTTAAAAGCTCTAAAATCTTAATTTTTTACCTCTTTTAATGCCCCCATATGACTTATGCAATAGATAAATAATTAAATATGAAATAAAAGTTGATATTCGACTTCCATGGCCTCCATAATACCTTTCCAAAATAAAATTAATCAAATTGGTGTTTTGGAAGTGCAGAATTGGGTGCTTGTAGGCAAAAAAAATGAAAGATATCTGATTCATACAAAATTTGGTGTACAAGCTTGGAATGGTATCCCATGGACCCTTGCAAAAGGATTTTTCCCAAACTTTCACATATTTTAAAATTTTAAACTTTTAAAAAATTGTTGACATTATTTTAACCAACTTTTGGCATTAAAATCTCTCAAACTAGAAAATGAATGACTTTGATTCTTTTTGCAAATTCTACATGCCACCTCCATGAATGCTCCTCCCAAAGTATTCTACTCAAATCCTTATGAGTTTTCTAGAAATAATTTTTGAAAATTGCCAGTAGAACTGTTGGCCTCCTCTAATAGTTCAATAACTAAGCCCTTAAAGCTATAGCTTAGAGATTAGATATCTGCACTAAGTAGTTATCTTGCTCATCATTTGAAGGTTCATTTCATTGTCAACCCAGGGATGCGAACTTGAAATGGGTCAGCATTGTCTGTGCACTACGACTCAACTATAGTCATCCTTATCCTATAACTAGAAAGGAAACATTACTGAAAGTAAAATGCTTGAAAGAAATTAACATAAGTACTGAGCATGAATCAACAACTAAACTGAACTAGAATGAATGACAAAAATATAAATCTTAGCAAATAGATAGGAAGTTACTCTGTCTACCTTGGCTGCAAGAATAGACATAGAACAGAGTTCCAATGGCTACATGAACAGACAGCTGCTAAGACCGTAACTAATTACTGAACATAAAAGTAACTACTAAACTAAATGGGTGGAATTCTCACCAAGTGGGCCCCCTTGAATGAATCTTCCCTAAGCTAACTCAGATGCAACAAATCAGAGTATCATTTTATTCATTGAAAACATTGGTACATCATAATAGCAACATGACTATATTCTTTGAAATTGAAAATGCAAGTACAATATCAAAACATGCAACTTTGTGAAGAGGGACATTTGATCATTATTTATAGAAGGAAAGCTTCTAACTAACCCTAACTAACTGGGCAATCGACTCCATCAGAATAAGAGGACACCATTTATTGAAAGCATGAAAAAGAGGAAGGAAGTTATGCATGCACAAGACTTTAGTCAAACCAGTCTTGCCTCAACAAGGATCCAACATAGGAACACCTCCCAAATCTACTCAACTAATAGACATGGTCATTTAAAGGTAATTTACAACTTCCACACGAGCTGGGAGTTTCCCTCCATTGACCTCTTAAATATCCATCTATTTGACTTCTTTAGCAACAGACCAACTGACATGAACTTCTTCCACCTTGCAAGCTTCATTTATATCTACATCTTAATGTGAACCTGCATAATGACTTTAGTGTGCACAAAACAATTGTATATCCATAATCACCTTAGAATAACATTCATTCAATCATATGTAAAATTAATATAGATATATCACATAGTAGGTTAATACTATCAAAAGTCATAGGGATAAGCTCATATGCCCAAAGTTTCATTATTTAGACTCATCATCTCCCCCTAGTCTAATGATCTACTGGTTCTCCAGTAGAGGGAACTCAATTCCTTTGTCTTATCAAAGCCTTGAAATCACCAATTGTTGTCTGCCCTTGATTAGTCTCTGCAATATCTAAATTTGGATCCCAATAGAACCCTTGCTTGCTTTCCAGTCTTCCCCACCTTGGCTTCTCTATATCTACATCATACTGATAGGTTCTGTAGTTTGGTACTGGCCACAACAAAATAGGTGGCTGAAATATCAACGAGAGCCAATAGTGTTGCTTCATCCTCCCAAGATGTATATACCTGATGCTTTGTTTGCAAGCTGCATAATAATTTTGTAGGGAATGGGGTTCATCCTGTTTTAACTGATCTGGCAAGTCATTCCATCTTTGTGACAAATATCCCAATACTGTCCTTCCTATAGTGGTAACGACCTGTTCATATTCTAGGTATGCTTCCTCCCTAGAAGGCATGATCCTCTTTTTGTACTCTAGATTATAAAGAAGTCTATGCCATGTGTAGTAGATATCTACAGGATTGCTTGATTCAACTCTTAGAGATAGGGGGTATGGAGTTCTCTTTCTCTGTAT